>GL379874.1:250252-281739 GCA_000143925.2 Caenorhabditis brenneri | reverse complement strand
AGGACGTGAGATCTGATTGATCAGAGATATATCACATGAAGGGATATATATCGTCAGATCTGGTTTCCGCGTTCATCCCTTGTGTATTCTGCTTTCGGCGAAGCGATTTCGTGGCCGAATGGTCTAGTGGTATGATTCTCGCTTTGGGTGCGAGAGGTCCCGGGTTCAATCCCCGGTTCGGCCCATTTCTTTTTATGTCTCATTCTCTATTTTTTCAGCTCACTCTCGATGACGTCAACGAACTGTCGGATAAATGTCGCGATGTCATGCTTGCCGCCTACAAAGAAGTGACAGCAGAAGCTGTGAAAAGAACTGCCGTGCGGCGTGGAGAGGCTCTCGAAGATAAGAAATTCTATTGATTCATTGTATCCTTCTGTATACTTTGTATGTAAATTCTAAATTTTCACATGTGCCCTTTTAAATTGTTCGGGTTTTTTGTCTCTTGTTTCTGTATTTCTAGTTCTTCACCTTCCCCGTTTCCCATTTTCTTCTTCTTGCATTTGTTTATTCCTTCTAATTACAAAATAAAATCATCATACATTATAAAACGGATCATCATCATTTGACAAATATTTCAGTTGAAGGAAGGAAGAGGGGGCAAAATAGAACAATTGAAAGCAAGCAATATATGAAATGGGGGAGTTTATGAAACCTATTCAAAGGCACAAACTTGGTTTTTTTTGGGATTGGGAATGGGGAAAAGAGGGGGATTTGGAGGGGAAGAGACTTACGATTTCTTTCTACGACAAAGAATTAAAGAAGGGGGAGTAAATTGTGAAATTGTTGAGAAACAATCAATTTAGCGAAATTAGGAAATTAGAGAGAAAGGGGGGAAGGACGGGGGCGATAAAATTACTGTTTTAATACCAGATCAAGAATGGTTTTGGGATTATATAAGCGATGAGAGAAGATAAAACGGTTTTTCATGTGGCGATGAGAATTGAAAGAAAAAGAGAAGTTATGATAGGAAATTTAAAGAATTGTGCATCGTCTCTTTGATTGAGTGGCACCTTCGGAACGAGTCGAGCGAAGAGTGTCAGTCTTGTTGTTTCCACCGCTGCTGCTACCGGCTTTTGGAGATGGAAGAGTTCCGGTTTTCAGATTCTGTAAGAATATATTGAGATAACATTGCGGGGAAGACGTGAAGATCCGGTGTAAGGGCATACTAGCGGCAGAGATCAGCATAATAGAAAAATTTGGAATCAGAACAATACGGATTCTTTCAACTATGCAGCGAGGTAAACTCGAACTGGTTTATCGATTTTTTCTGTTCCTACCTGCTTCCAATGGTCCGCTTAAATCTGAATTTTTAACACGAAACCTCTCTTTTATGTTTTCTAATTTTATTCACAAAAACACGAGAAGCGTTTAGAAGCTCTCACTTGAGAAGGCGTGAAAACACATTAGATAGAAATTGATTTGGCGAAAAAGCGAAAGATTTTGGAAAAAGACCATTGGTCACCCCCTGAAGAAGCTCTATGTACAAAATATCACAGATTGGCGGCGAAAGCAGTGTATTTTTGTATTTTTAATACTTATTCTCATGCTGAAATCGTGTTCACTTCTATACCTCATCGGCCTTCTTCTCGACGTGTTCAGCGGCCTTTGCGGCCTCCTCCTTGACGTGTTTGGCAGTCTCATCGGCGGTTTTCTGGAAATTGTCATCATTTTTTTTTCAGAAATACATTTCAGAATATTTTTTAGGATAAGCTTTGATTATGGTAAACTATTCATATCAGAAATTATCTCATTTGTTTTTGTAAATTGTGTTTCCGAGTGAAAAGCAACGATTAGTGGTTAGTGGGTGTATGAAAATGGGGTTAAATATTGCGGACAACATGATGACACGTGGATTAGAATATACGTGGAAACATGAGGAGATTTGAGAGAAACCTGAACCTTTGTTGGAGACGGTGATGGATACGGAAATGTGTAGTAGTCGTCAGTGTTCGAAGTGATAGAAGTGGCAGTGGAAGAAGAGGAGTTGACGGTTGGAAGAGAAGGAAGAGGAGGAGCCTTCAGGTGAGAGAAATCACTTCATTAACTGGTCATTAGTTGGCATGCCAGAGTGATGGCAAACTATTAGACTATTCGTTCACTTTAATAGAGGGAACTAGTTCTTTCGAATGCTGGTTCTCAGAAGTTCAAGAACAGCCTGTTGCGATTTTTGATAAATCTTGCTTCTTCATTGGTTTTTTTATTTGGAATGACCAACATTGAAAGAATTATTGTTCCCTCATGTTTAAATGACAAAGATTCTCAAACCAAGATAATTCTAGAATTTCGCTCATAACCCGAAATTCAGAAAGTAGACACTTACAGAAAATTAGTGTTTTTAGTGCTAAATCTACATATAAATCGTGATGCAAGTGCACTCTATTCCAAGAAAACCCAAAACTCCAAAAAAATACCAGCCTAACTGAAAACCCCAAAACAAATCATGCCCCAAACCCAAAACCAACAACCGAAAACCGAAAAAAAAAACAAAATCATTTCTAGAATCCAGGTGATTTGTGTGAAGTGCATTTGTTAGTTTGATGGAAATCGGAAAATGAGAGAGAGAATATTCGAAAATGAAACAGAAAGAGAAACCAAGTAACCCATAGAGGATCTTCTCCGAAAGAAGATCCCTACCCACCTCAACCTCTTCGATGACCTCTTCAACAGAGCCACCGAAAGCAAGCTCTTCTGGTTTTACTTCTTCTTCTGGTTCTGGTTGGAAAACTGGAACCGGTGCCGGCGACGACGTCTTCTCCGGTGTAGAATAGAAGAACTCGCGCTTCTTTTCGTGAGTGGCAGCCGCCCGTTGACCCAAGAACTGCTTGACGTCATTCTGATGATAGATAGAGAAGTGGATCAAATTGGGTGATGGGAAGAAGAAGTGGAAGCAAGAACAGAAGAAGAAGTAGAAGGTGGATAGATTAGAAGTGAATGTGTTGAAGAAGAAGCAAACGTGGATTGATAATCGATAGAAGACGTTGCCAAACAAGACGAGAAGAAGCCATAAGGGTGTCAAGCGGGGGAAAAGAGGAAGACGGGGAGAAAATAAATAAAGAATCACCGCAAAAAATATTAAAGTGCAAAAAGTGGGGTTAGTTTGGGGGCAATATGGACAACTGGACAACCGGACATAAGGACAAGTGGACAGACACACGAGGGGACAAAGGGGAAATAAATATTTGAAAGCCACACAAATTTTGAAACGTTGAAATTTGAAAGAAATTAGAAAAAGAAACAATCACTCTAAATCAAAAATAGATTATTGATTTGCGAGAAATTTCAAGTTTTTGAACGACAAAAGTTCAACAATCAATAATTTCTGAAAAACTTTGAGACTCCGAGCAAATCAATAACATCAAAGCCAAGTCTGCTCTAACTAATCGAACAGCAGTTATTGCAGCAATTCTTGAGACGTACCTCGACTTCTGCGGCCTTCGAACTGACAGCTTCTTTCGTGTCGTGAGCGGTCTCAGAGGCAGATTTCTGGAATAAATTTGATTGGGAAGGAGTAGAAGGTTGCAGTTTTAAGGCTGATACTTTGAATCATGAACCCTTCCTTATACAAAAATGCTAGTTTTTTCTCAAAATTCATCTCCCCAACTCACATGAGCTCCATGAATGTAATCCGAAGCGGCCTCTTCGGCGTGATGAAGTTTCTCTCCAACAGAGTGAACTGCCGATTGAACAGTATCTGCGACAGTGCTGACAGCCGATGCAGCCGAATCATTGACGTATTGAACAGCATCACTGGCAGTTGAGGCGGCTCTCTCGAGTTTTGCCTCAGCGGCATGAGCGTATTCCTTGGCCGTGTCGACGATCGAGTGTCTAGCGGATTCAGTGTGCTCAGCAACTTCCTCCTTCTTCTCTTCAACCTTTTCCTTGGCATCATCAACAGCAGTGTTGGCAGAGTGATGGACCTTTTCGAAAGTCTCCTCTGCAGAGTCCTTTACGTCTTCAGCCTTCTCTTGAGCTACTTTCTTAGCCTCTTCAACATAAGCTTGAGCGGATTCCTTGGTCTCATGGGCAGCATCAGAAGCCTCCTCGGCCTTTTCCTCAGCAGCATCCTTCACGTCCTCAGCCTTATCCTTGGCGGAATCGAAGACGTCGGAAGCCTTCTCCTTCGCCTCCTCGAAGTATTCTTTTGAAGCCTCGATAGCAGATTCTCCTTGATGCTTGACTGACTCGAGAGCTTCAGCAGTCTTCTCCTTGGCCTGCTCGAAGTATGATTGAGCAGATTCGGAAGCCTCAACGGACTTCTCTTTGGCTGCTTCCCAAGCCTCCGAAGCCTTCTCTTTGGCCTCTTCGAAGTATCCCTTGATAGCTTCAGTGGCCTGCTCTCCTTGTTTCTTGGCGTCTTCATAGAGCTCATCAGCCTTTTCTTGGGCAGTAGCTAAGACGTCTTTAGCCTCATGAACAGCTTCATCAGCCTTGGCATCAGCAGCTTCCTTAGTCTCCTCAACCTTCTCACTGACGGCATTTGCTCCATCGTCGGCATGCTTTTCAGCCGCTTCGTAGGCCTCGGTGACAGCTTCCTTAGTAGACTCCCATGCGTTGGCTGCACTGTTTTTGGCGGAATCGAAAGCGTTGATGACAGCATCAGAAGCCTCGCTGGCAAGTGATTTAGTGCTGTCAGTAGCCTCCTTGAAATGCTCCTCAACATCTTCCTTGGCGTCAGCGGCAGCAGTGGTTCCAGAGTGATGAACCTTTTCGAAAGTCTCTTCAACAGACTCCTTCACGTCTTCGGCCTCTTCCTTAGCAGATTCCTTAGCAGCTTCAGCCTTATCCTCAGCAATCTCTTTGACTTCTTCAGTGTAAGCTTCAGCCGAATGCTTGGCTTTTTCGATTGTTTCGGAAGTCTCTTCAGCATGCTTCTCAGCAGCCTCCTTCCACTCATCAACCTTCTCTTGAGCGACCTCTCCAAGATCTTCGGTTTGTTCCTTGGCAGATTCCAAGACGTCAGCGGCCTTCTCCTTGGCCTCCTCGAAGTATGCTTTGGAGACTTCAGCAGCAGCCTCTCCTTGTTGTTTAGCCTCTTCCCAAGCCTCCGAAGTCTTCTCCTTGGCTTGTTCGAACAAATCCTTGGCGGAATCAGAAGCCTCCTCACCGTGCTTCTTGGCAGATTCGATAACCTCCGATGACTTTTCCTTGGCAGATTCCCAAGCATCTGAAGCCTTTTCCTTAGCCTGCTCGAAGAAAGAGTGAGCAGAATCAGAAGTCTCTTCAGCCTTCTTTTCAACAGCATCTGAAGCCTCATCAGCATGTTTCTCAACAGATTCTTTGGCGTCTTCGGCATGCTCCTTCGCAGCATCTTTCACCTCGGAAGCCTTATCCTTGGCCGAATCGAACGCATCCTGAGCAGCATCTCCAGCGTCCGAAGCCCTTTCCTTGGCAGAATCCCAAGCGTCGGAAGCGTGTTCCTTGGCGGCGTCGAGAGCATGCTTGGCAGCCTCAGCAGCATCGTCGATGTGCTTTTGGACAGAATCTCCGGCTTCCAGACTCATTGTTTTGATGGTTTCAGCGGTGGTGTTCTGAAATCAAAAATAATTATTTTCAATCAACTGGTGAAAGAAAAAGGGGCGAGGTTAACAGAAAGAAGAGGGAAAGAAAAATAATGGAGGAAAGGAAAGAAACGAGTGAAATCAAAGCAATCAGGTATGAAAATATAAGGAAACGCGAGAGTTTGTAATTTAAGAAAATGAGTTTAGAATAAGAAGTAGAAAAGTAAGAGCTTTCAAGAGAAAAATGATGAGCGTCTCAAATAGGAACGGTTATCAAAACGAAAAGTTAGAAGAATGAAGAAGAGAAAAGAGAGTAAATTGCAAAACTTTGATAAAAAATGAACACATTGAACAGTGAAATGGAAAAAAAGAGGAGAGAGAGAGAAAATGATGTCAATTTCGAAAACAAGAGATGATGAATCAGCGGCAGTTTTTAAAGGCGCATAGCGTAAAGTTTTTGGGGGCCCTGCAACGAAAATAGTATTTTTATTCTTGAAACAATTATCTGCAGGTTTTCTTGGACTCTAAGGCGTCAGCGGTTGGAAAATGATTCAGATTTTCACCCGCAGCTAACATTTTGTTTATGCCCATATACCTGAAACAGTGTTTTGACCAAGGAGCTCAAGACTGCGTATTTACAGTTTTATTTCGTCAAAGAGTCAGATCATTGGTTTTACAAGCAGAAGACATTAAGAAAACAGTTATCAAACGTATGTACAAGCTTTATTTACATGGGTATATTAATTAATATAATTAATAAATGGCGGGGATGCGAGAACAAGCTACTCAAATGATGAGAAGACGTTATAGTATTTATGGTGGGTTACTTCTTCCATGTCTTGAGCATCGGAAGAATGTCCCTTGAAGGAGTCAGCAACGTCCTGCGCCTTGTCCTTCGTTGCTTCCCAAGCTCCGGAGATCGAGTCGCTGATCTTCTCACCCATGGACTTTGTCTTGTCCTTGGCGGATTCAGCAGCGTCACCAGCGGCTTCCTTGGCATCGGAAGCTTTGTCCTTGGTCTTGTCCCAGGCACTGGAGGCGGTGTCCTTGGTGGAGTCCCAAGCATCTTCGGCCTTGTCTTTGGTCTTATCCCAGATACCACGGTCATTACCCTGGATCTTGTCATTGGCCTTGTCAGCTTGCTTCTGGGCATCCTTCTTACAGTCCTCAGCCTTGTCCTTAGCGGAGTCCCAGGCGTCGGAAGCCTTATCTTTGGCGGTGTCCCAAGCATCAGCGGCCTTGTTCTTAGCCTGCTCAGCCTGGTCCTTGGCGGCGTCGAATGCTCCAGCAGTCTTTCCACGGGCTTCGTTGTAGTGAGCAGCGTAGCTGTTCTGCAAAGACAACAAAATAGGGTTAGGTATAGAAACGAGTTCATCTTTTTTGGGTTAGTGATTATCAATCATAAACAGAATCTTATTTTAAATGCTTACCTCAACGTTGTCCTTGGAGTCTGTGGCGTGACCCTTGAAGGAGTCAGCGACATCCTGGGCCTTGTCTTTTGTGGCCTCCCAGGCTCCAGAGATTTTGTCTCCAGCCTTCTCAGCGAGTGACTTTCCCTCGTCCTTGGCATCTTGTGCCTTGTCCTTGGTAGCGTCCCAAGCTCCAGCAGCCTTGTCCTTTGCAGAGTTGTAGGCGTCAGCGGCCTTGTTCTAGAAAGAAAAATGAGTTAATTTCATGTTTTCTAGCTAGTTGATGGTTCTCTCTTACCTCAGCATGGTCCTTGGAGTCGGTAGAGTGGCCCTTGAAGGAATCAGCAATGTCTTGAGCCTTTTCTTTAGTGGCTTCCCAAGCTCCGGAAATCTTGTCTCCAGCCTTTTCGGTCAAAGACTTTCCTTCCTCCTTGGCATCATGAGCCTTGTCAGCGGCCTTTTCCTTGGCGTCTTGAGCCTTGTCCTTGGTGGAGTCCCAGGCATCAGCGGCCTTGTCCTTCATCTCACCAGCCTTGTCTTTGGTGGCATCCCAAGCACCCTCGGCCTTGCGTTGAGCTGAGTTGTAGGCATCAGCGGTCTTATTCTCGGCATGGTCCTTGGTATTGGTGGCGTGACCCTTGAAGGAGTCAGCGATGTCCTGGGCCTTGTCCTTGGTTGCTTCCCAGGCTCCGGAAATCGAGTCTCCGGCTTTTTCAAGGAGACCCTTTCCTTCGTCTTTGGCATCATGAGCCTTGTCAGCGGCCTTTTCCTTGGCGTCTTGAGCCTTATCCTTGGTTGAATCCCAGGCATCAGCGGCCTTGTCCTTCATCTCACCAGCCTTGTCTTTGGTGGCGTCCCAAGCACCCTCGGCCTTGCGTTGAGCTGAGTTGTAGGCATCAGCGGTCTTGTTTTCGGCGTGGTCCTTGGTGTTGGTGGCATGTCCCTTGAAGGAGTCAGCGACATCCTGGGCCTTTTCCTTGGTAGCTTCCCAAGCTCCAGAGATCTTGTCTCCTGCTTTTTCGGCGAGAGATTTTCCCTCCTCCTTGGCATCATGAGCCTTGTCAGAGGCAGCTTCTTTGGCGTCTTGGGCCTTGTCCTTGGTTGCATCCCAAGCATCACCAGCCTTATCCTTGGTGGAGTCCCAGGCGTCGGCGGCTTTGTACTTGGCAGTGTTGTAGGTCTCGGCAGCCTTGTTCTAGAAAGAATTCAAATAAATTTACAGTCTTAATTTCAAATGAGATTCCAAATTTACCTCGGCATGGTCCTTGGTGTTAGTGGCATGTCCCTTGAACGAGTCGGCGATATCTTGAGCCTTGTCCTTGGTTGCTTCCCAAGCTCCGGAAATCGAGTCTCCGGCTTTTTCAAGGAGACCCTTTCCTTCGTCTTTGGCATCATCGGCCTTATCAGAAGCCTTATCCTTCATTTCAGCGGCCTTGTCTTTGGTAGCATCCCAAGCGCCAGCAGCCTTATCCTTGGTGGTGTCCCAAGCATCTCCAGCCTTGTCGGCAGTCTTGTCCTTCATCTCAGCGGCTTTGTCCTTGGTTGCATCCCAAGCACCTTCGGCCTTGCGCTGAGCTGAGTTGTAGGCATCAGCGGTCTTGTTCTGGAAAGACCGACATTTAGAGTGGAACCATCATAGCTAATCGATTCTACATTACAAGACTAAAATAAATTCCAAATTTACCTCGGCATGATCCTTGGTATTGGTGGCATGTCCCTTGAACGAGTCAGCGACATCCTGGGCCTTTTCCTTGGTAGCTTCCCAAGCTCCAGAGATCTTGTCACCGGCCTTTTCAGCGAGAGATTTGCCCTCTTCCTTAGCGTCATGAGCCTTGTCAGAGGCGGCTTCCTTGGCATCTTGGGCCTTGTCCTTGGTGGCATCCCAAGCATTAGCAGCCTTGTCTTTAGCCGAGTTGTAAGCATCGGCGGTCTTGTTGGCAGCAGCATCCTTGGTATCCGAGGCTTTAGCCTTAAAGCTGTCGAACATGCTGGAAGCCTTGTCTCCAGCCTTGTCCTTGTAGTCACGAACAGTGTCGGCAGCCTTTCCGGCATTCTCCTTGACGTTGTCAGCAGCGTCACCGGCAAGTTGTTTGGCAGACTCGTAAGAGTCAGAGATCTCTTCACCAGTTTGGTTGGCAACCTCGCCGGCTCTGTCGGCAGCTTTTTCGGCGTTTGCCTTGGCGGCGTCCGCGTACTCTTGCGCCTTTTCCTTGGTAGCTTCCTTGTTGTCGTTGAAAGCGGCTCCGGTCTTATGAGCACTGTCTCCAGCGACAGATTCCTTCACGGAAGCGGCAGTATCCGAAGCGTATTGCTTGGTGCTGTCGTAAGCATCGCCAATCTTTTCACCGGCGCTTTGGAACTGAAATCAAGAGAGAAATGAGTTAGAGGTCAGTCCAAAGTGGGGTGAAACTTACAGCTCCGGCGACTCCGTCCTTGGCGTTGACGGCAGTTTCTTTGACTTTTTCAATGAAGCTCATTTTGTCTTGCGTTGTATTCTGTGAGAAGAGGAACTTTAAGAAAAAGGCTGGACATTGGAGTTCATCGTTTAAAGAACGAGAATACAAAAGGATTCCGAGTAGCTCGATTCTAGAAAATGCTAATAAAACTAAAGGGGACTTCTGAGGTTTCATTTATTAGAAGGTCTAAAGTTAAATTGAAATGAGTGCTCATATATTAGAGTACCTAATAATAGGAAACAAGAGAATGTACTGAAGACACTGTGAACCTGGAAGCCTATATATATGAAAACTATTCGACCTCGATCATAGCTCAGAATGATGTGATGATAACCCAAAAGATAACATGTCAGACTGTCGACTGGATTCAGGAATATTCTACGGAGGCTCCACCTCCTTCTCTTCTCCCTTCCACATGCGTCCAGGCTCCGCCCCTTTCCCTTGTTTACGAAAAGAGGAGAAGGGGGTTTCCCCATGTGACAAGTGCGAGAGACGCAGAGAAACCAAGGGAAAAGGGGTTCGCGCTGTCAACAAAAAACATGATCATTGGTGCGTTAGTCGTCTTTGAGCTTCTCAATATATTACCGTGTTGTTTTCGTTTTTTCTACTTTCCATCCACAATGCGCCTAGGGGCTGGCATTGTTTATTTGGAAATATAAGAGAACACTAAATGATCAGATGATCACTGGCAGAATTTTCAGTCATCACACTATATTTTCAGTTATCAGAGATGAGGACAAAGAAGAAGAGGAGGTCACCGAACATTACTGTTGTTATTTTTGGTAATGCGAACTTTGAAATTGAGAGGCAGCAAAAGAGGATTCGAATCAAAATAAAATGACGATAAATCTTGTTATGAAACAGTTCGAATCGTGATTTTCATCATTTTTTTTGCTTGCCTATTTCAAAAATCGGTTTCTATAAAAATAGTGTCTATTTTGAAAGTGACAGTCAGGTCGAGGAGGAACGAAACGTTTTCGAAAATTGAGTTGTGCCTATTTTCGAGATCTTCAAGAAATTGGAAAATTAGCAAACTTTTGAAAATTCGACTTTCCTAAAAAAAAATTCAATGTTTTCAAAATTTTCAGAATAAGTTCAAAAATATTCTGATTGCTAAAAATCTCTTAGAATTTTGAGGGTACAAGTTCATATTTGATAAGAGTTTTAAATTTTGTTTTTTGAATTTAAAGTTTGACCGAAAAAGATGTCAAAGTCAATCTAGAATCTCAACTATCCTCGAGCAACTCGGACCAACAGACGCTGAAAAATTTTGAATTTTGAAAACAATTTTCTAAATTAAGATCTAGAATAAATGCACGCATCTACTATGATTAGTCTCTCTTAAGTCTAAACTGGGGGAAAAAGTCGCCAACCTCGAAATATCGTCTAGATGGTCCGACGCCAGCCGTTTGCTCAAGTAATAAAATTTGAGCTGGCTTCCACTGGCTCACCACGACTCTTTTCAGATTTGGATTCGAGAACATTTTGTGCGATTTCTGGAATTGTGATAGCTTCGATAGGGGGGTTGCTCAGAGAAAATTCGAATTTTCGCTGAGTAGAAAGGAAAAATTTGTTGTGAATGAACCTAACTCATGCGACAGTGCCCTTTTTATATGCGAACAGCTGAATGTGGTGATTGGTCTTTGAGGCGTTACCATCTGGGCGATAGAGAGAAGAGAGCCATAGATGTTTCCAGAAGGCACCCTGCGCCAAAGTTGTTTACAGGTTACGCCCCTTTTTGGGACCTCAAAAACCGAAACAACAACAATCTATACGATGAAACTGTCTGCGTCTCTTAAATGTTATGCTCGAAAGAGAGGAGGCAAAGGATTCCCCTTATTTTTCCTCAACCCAATCACTCTGGTTGTCCACTCTTCCTCATGGCCGAGTGACTGTTTTTTGGTTCTTGATGCTTTTCGTTCATTCTCTTTTTGTTATTCTTTGATGTATATAGAAGCTAACCAAAGAATTTCAGCAAGAAAAACAAGTAAGAGATCGGTTTAGAGAACAAAGCTCTCGACTGTCCTCCTCTCGTGAAGCTCCGCCCCACTTTTTGAGAGAAGTGATAACGAACACTCTTTCGTTTTACCTGATTTCAAATTCGCTATTGCTAGAAACTCGCAACTCTGCTATTTCTATACAACCCGATTCAAAACCCAAGAAAACGGTGAGTTACTCTGAATACATAGAACCCTAGGGAGTAGAAAATAGATGGAGAAACTAAGAAAACTAAACAGGTTTTAAGGTCAAAAAGTCAATTTTGAGTACAGTTTGACCTGGATTTTTGAGATGCTTCCCTATTGTTTTCCCCAGATAAGATCGAAAGTGGAAAGTAATCAAAATAAAATGACGAATTGTTGAAAATCGTCATTGTTTGTCGTCATGAAATGATCAACTGATTTTTTAAAGTTGCCAAAATAATCTGATTTCGATAGATGAAACTATTTCGAAAAATAAAATCGACTACTCTGACTCTACTGACTGACAACTAAAGTGAGCTCCTCTTTCTTAACCTAATTTATACCTTCGGAGTTTTTCGAACGTATCCTCGAATGACAGAAGTAGTCGGTGGAATTGGAGTATCGACGGCAGCCGGTGCTCGGCGAGCAGCCAAATATTCCTCCGGATTACGGTGTTCGAATTCTTCGACCTTTTCAACTTTGTAGTTTTCCATTTTCTCGAAAGCTGGAAAACTACTTTTTATAATTTTGAATTTCGGAAAGTCGAAAATTAGGGAAACGAATTCGATTTTCAAACAATGTCTAAATGAGATGATTTCAGCTCAAAAATGGATTTCGATAGAGTTCACAAGGTCGAAGAGAAAATCGACAACTTGGCCAAAGAAATGTACTCGGATCGCAACCCAGAGGAACTTCTGACTGCTCGTGGAGCCCCAGCTGCTGTCGAGAAGCCGTTCCCGCCAACATCAAAAGTCATTGCTGAGAAAGAAGTCAAGGAGACTCCGGACGGAGGAAAAGAAGAGGTGGAGTTTTGCCTCTTCTCTTCGAAGAAACAGTAAATTTTGAGATTCTCGAAAGTTCTTATTCAACCCTACATTGTATCAATGTGCAATTAGATATTCTGACCCTTCGTTAGAAATTTTACGGATATTTTACCTATCCAACTGTTCAAAATTGTTCTCGGAACTTGTAAATAATAAATTTTCTCGAAAATATCTCAGTTGATTGGATAAAACCGTTGGTTAACGGAGCTAAAGCTATCTCTGAATCGAAGAAGATGGAACTGTCTTATTCTAGAAAACTATCGCGCATCTAAACATTCTATGCAGGAAAGGTGGGAGCTACTGTCGGATTACTCAGTGAAAATTCGAAAGTTCTTCAAGAAATCTGAAAATCAAACGTACCCAATGGAAATAGCAGAGAGAATGAGAAGATTGAGCAGTTGCAGTTGCACTTGTAGTTGTGATAACTTTATGACTGATTTGATTCCGAAACTTTTTGGCATCTTCAGATGTAAACAAGCTTTGTTTACTCCACGAAGCTAGTAAACAATAAACAAAGGTCAGTTTGTCAACAACTTTGTCCGAGAGAAGTCCGAGAAGAGAACGATAGGGCGCGCTTGTAACGGTTCAAAATGGCGCGTGTTTGAAATTAATTATTTTTTACAAGAAATTTCACCGAAAACTTGACAGATAGGTTATCAAGAGTGCTGATTCTGATAAAACAGGTCTGAATTCTTGAAATTCAAAAGGAAAAGCGAAGAAATTAAAAAATCCTATCAGAAAAAAGTTTCGAAACATTTCGAAAAGTTGTTTACGCTGAAATTTTGCTGTAAACAAGTAAACAACTTGTCCGAGAACTGTCCCCGAGGACAAGTCAATAAGCGGGCGTTCGAAATTCGGTTTTTCGCAAAAAAAAAGTTTAGAGGATCTGAGATGGAAACAATAGCTCAACATCCCTTTTTACCAACGTTTTTTTTCCGAATTGTTGGATGGAAGGAAATTGTGCCAATTTAAAAGGCATTCGAGGTCATTTCCTTCCGTCAGACATCATAAATTGCAACTTTTTTCGATAGTGAAAATAGAACTAGGGAACGAAAAGAAAGAGGAAATCGAGACTTTCAAATTGCTTCACCAAAAAAAATGTAGGTTAAAATGTGCCCGAAAACGGCGATAGAGCGTGAAATTGGAAGTAGAAATTTCACAAAGTAAGTGGAAGTGATCGGAGTATAAAAATCGGATTTTTGGAAAAGAAAAAACGATAAAAATGGGAAAAACGATATAATAATTGAAAAGCGGGTAAAAATTAATAAAACTTGGAAACTGAATCTCTCAGAACCCAAAAAGTAAGAAAATGTAAGCCAGCGCGCCTTGCCATCTGTATATCCGGCAATATCTGAAATTGAATCTGAAAATACCGTATCTCATTGCATATCTCTTTTCTTTGAGCTGCATTTGTTTACTGTAACCCATGTTCTATAGGGATATGCTTCTCATGTAAACAACACATTAAGCCATTTTCCTCCGTGATGTCTGGTCCATCAAGGAACAGATGGAAGAATCTAGAAGCTCTGATCTATGAACCTTTAAGGGGGTCAGAAAGGGCAAAAAGACCATTACATTTCGGTCACTTGTTTACGCGTTCTGCCACACCACTATTTGAATGGTGAAATGACCTTGGCATAGTGCCAAAAAAGAGGGGAGCGAGAGGAAAAAGAAGGGGAACGTAGGACAGGAACATCTGCTTAATGTTTAGGGTAGGAAGAAGGGACCGTGAAGAATTTTCGAGAGAATAAATGTTTAGATGAGTTGAATGAGAGAGGAGATAGTACAGCTTTTAGAAGATTTCAGGAGAAAAGAATGATGACAATCATGCAAAAAAAAATGAAAAATTTGAATAGTTTCAGATAAACTTCGAGTTTTAAAGAAAGGGTAGATAAAATAATTTTTGAGAAGTGGAAAAGTATGAAAATTTAAAAAAAACATCTAGTGAAGTTTGAGAATTCGGATCGAGAAGTGCTGGCTTCTAGGTAATTAAAAATAGAAGTTACAAAACATTATTTTTTGAGTTCACTACAATTAACTGTTGCCTTCCAATTTTCTAATAATGAACTCATCAGGAATTCAAAACTTGAACTTTTTCATAGAATTAAAGACATTTTCAGGCTTTCGCAGAGAAAATTCTCCATAAATGTACTGCAAAATGTATAAGATGGGCCATTTTTAGGTCAGCTTATGAAGAGCTTCTCCATGAGCCTACATTTAAAATTCATGAAAAATGGGGGTGCCAGTGGATGTTGTGGAGGGTTAAGATGGATGAAATGTTCCTAAATTATAGAGTTTACTGCAGTTTGAGTGTGGAAGATATCTTTTTGGAGAAAATTTAGTGTCCACCATTTTTTTTTAATCTCTCGTAGGATCAGTTGAAGTTATTGCAGTAATGCAATTTTAAATTGTTTGTGAAAAATTAGATATTTATTTGGAAATATTTTGAAAATCACAAAAATCCGGTCCATCATTTTTAAATTTCGAAATGAGTCGAAAACTGTGGTTCCCAATTCTTATGGTATTATTTCATAACTTGTAATTGCGAAGCCTCCAAAAAACCTGACTTATTGTGGATCGGTTCCGCAAAATGATGAATAATAGTACTCTGAGCATGAATAAAAAACAAAATGACAGTTTCTTTTTTTCGGGAATGAATTTTTTCTCAGACAAAAGTCAATCGAAAAGGGATTACACAGGTAAAGCGCGGGGTACGCATATAGTTTACCCATGAGACACATATACTATCCATGCGCTCCGATTAGTACTGACTTTCTACGACACATATAGCGTCCATGGAAATTTCAGGCATATACGGTGCATAAATGGGGCATAAAAATATGCTTGTCGTGGTAACGCATGGGTAACTCCGGTGCAACTTATATGCCCCCATGTCCCATATGCCCCACGTGGCACGCATATAGCGTACCCCGCGCTTTACCTGTGTAGAAACTTGAACAAAGTAATCGTAGAATTAGAGAATTTTCATAAATCTAGTCACGATTCCGAAGGTTACCATCGTTTTAGCTTCATTAATAATCAATTTTGTCTGAATACTGCATGAGTTTTTTTGGTTTTACCACAATTTCCATTCAAAGTCTATGTTCTTTAAGAGAATTTTTTCAATTAGTTTCAGAAGTTTCAATTCGTTGATACATTTTTTAAGCTACTGCGATTTCCGAAATTAAGATTAATTTTGAAAAATTTTCATAACACCGGATGGAAAAAACCCGGAGCGACGAAAAATATTTACCCTTGAATTTGAACATAGAAACAGCATAACCTCAAAATACGAAGAACAGAAACGATTAACCTTTCCGCAACAATAAAAAAGCTATGAAAGTATCAACGGGAAAACATACTGCTTTCTGAAGTTTCAGAATTTTCAAACCTTTTTTTCTAGCCTTCTAGAAACTTATTCGTTATTCATAAATTTCAATCAATGCTAGTTTATCGGTCTCTGTCTCTCAAATTTGAAAAATGAACATCTGAGTCTATCCCGACAGTAATCAGCAATAAGAAATCAATCTCCCAATATTTTAAGAGTATCTAAAAAGATCACATTCAAAGCTTCGTAAATGCTATAAGAGGAGCTTCGAAAACCCAGATCTCGTGTTCAAAAAAGGCATTCGAAACAATGAAAAAGTTATAATAGTGGCATCGGGAGAAGGTGTCTCATTCAAACAAAAAACGCAACATCCGATACCGACGGGGGCAAAAAAAAGTTGACGAGTTCTCGAATGTGTTGTGTATGCTTGGAGGGTGTAAAGGCGGTCCTCCCCCCTCCTACTCTTCCTCTAGCCCCCGTTTCCATCCGTTTGCCCCCCGTTTTCACTTTTTTCTCTTCTCAATTTCTTCTTTTTTTCTTCCTTCTGATCAGTGGGTGACACTAAAAAAAGAAGAGAGAGGGCACCAGGAGAGAAATGGAACACGCACACCAAAACAACTCTTTTTTCGACCCCATTCTCTGCCGACAGAAACAAACATTGGGAGGGCATGTAAAGATAAGAATGGAAGACTTTGAAAAATGAAGTTGGTGTTTTTTGAAGAGAATTTGTTTCATGTGATACGTAATTCGAGAGGAAAGGGCGGGGAACAAAAAGGTGGAGGAGGAGTAGTAGGTTGATGAAGATGATGGGTTCAAACATCTCAGTTTTCAAGAATTTGAAAGAGATTTCAGAACTCGATAAGTAGTATTTTTGTTGTAAGGTGGAGAGTTGGAAACAAATTGGGAGTCTAGAACAATCTACAGTCCAGGAATTTATGATTTTCAGGTATAGGATATTGTAAGTCTGGAGAACCTTCAGACCTTGTTTCAGAAATTCGTTTTGAGATTTTGGTTCTTATATACAGGGGCTTCAAACAGAAGTCTGAGTTGATCAATTAGAATACATTTGAGTTTCTTTTTCATATCCAATAAATGACATTGCACTTGAAGCTGTCTCGAAATAATTACTTTTAGAAAAGGCAATAATGACGGTACTCAAAAATTTTTCTCTGAAAAACATGTGCAGAACTTGGCTGAATAGCTCGGGCCAAAAAATGTATGAAGTTTTGATTTTTCGAATTCCAAAAGCTATGTTAAACTAGTCCAACTCATGAAGAATGTACTGAAAACTATCTGAATTCTATCGATGGTTTTATGACATGAAATTCAAAAGTTTTTATGCAATTTCAGAGTTTCTATTCCTATGCAAAAACTAGTTTTCCTGAGTCGCTTTCCAGTAATATAAGTATTCACAAAAATGTCCTCTGCCTGAAATTCAAACAGTTTTTGCTAACATGCAAAACAGAGAAATATAAAGTTGAGCCTTCTCCAAAAAACTGTTTTTTTCATGTGGTCAATGTATATAAAGAGAGAGAGAGTGAGGTTAGTCACCCTCTAACAGGCATTGTACATCGGAAACAGAAAACAAAAAACGAGTGAAACATGAAGTGGAAGGAGGTGAAAAAGAGAAACAGTGAGGGATGATTTCATAATAGTATTGCTAGGGATAAATCGGATGCTTCTAGAATGATCAGAAGGAGAGAAAAAGAGAAAAAGAGTGCAAAATGAAACTAGGAATAAAATTGAAAAATGATGAATCATGGATCCTGTGCGTGTCAGAAATAGGAATAGAATAGATCGGGATGTTGATGTTTTGTGTTGGAGAGAGGGTGACAATATTGAAATTTGGAAGGGCTAAAAATAAAACTACAACCTGACTATGCTATAAATTTTGGTGGAACTTTTGTGGTGAGGCTACACCAACTGGTATATCGGAAAACAGAAATAACACAGAGTATCTCATAACTGAAAAATTCGCTCCATGCTATTTTTGAAGTATCTCTAAAGATCACAATAAACAAAAATGATTACAGGTTTTCCTAATCTTTTGGCAGATCGAAAACATCATAATGGTCCGATATGTTTCAACGAGCAGAATTACCAAAAAATCAAAAATGCCAAATAAGAGTCGAAGTCAAAAGATGGTCCGGTGAGTTCATACATTTTGAGAACTTCTGATTCAGCTTAGGATCTGGTCTCGTTGAATAAAAGACTGCACATATTGGGTTCACTAAATTAAATCACTGAGCAATTCAGAAATGAGAAACAAGAAATATTGAAACCTTTATGAACTGAAGGCGTGATATGACTATCAGAAGCCCTGCTCCACTTCACTTTTTTGGAACTCGGGTTCATTGTATAGTGGACCCCTGAGGTTTTTGCTACCGGACCCTAACATTAAAACACGATATCGCTTAACTTACTCGTAAATTTTTTGTTTTTACTCTATCTAAACCTATCCTACCACATATCAAAATATTCCCTCAACTACTATTGTCTAGACTCTTAGCCACAGGATGCGTTCTCTCATAACAAGCATTTGAAATCCATTCCTCTCTCTCTCTCGTCATTTAACTCATTAGCTTCTTCCAGGGGTCATCCTCCGGAAGAAGACAAAACAGATGTCAGAGTGAAAAGGGACGGAAATAAAATATAAACCACTGCACCCACCGGATGGGTAACACCAACAGAACCAGCATAGATAGGGGTGGAAAGACGAAGAAAAAAGAAGAAGAAATGAGGGGTAGAAGAAAATAAATGGAGGGTGACCGTGCTGTAGTAGAAATGAGAGGAAATTGTTCTTCTCCTCCCGAAGAGAAAAATGAGTAAAAGCAGATGATGGGCAGTAGTTGGAGGAGGTTTTTTTTCGAAAAGAAGCAGCACAAAATAGAATGGACTTACGCTGGAGTCATCAGTGTTGATGAGTTTCGCCTCGAGTAGTTCTTCAGCGTACGAGTCATTCAGAGAAGATGGTGGCGTTTTTTGGACTTTCGCCTCCTTTTCTTTTTGTTGGTCCACTTGTTCTTGGGCGGCTGGAATGACCTCGTCGACGAGCTTCTTGCTCAATTCATCCAGAAGATGCTCGGCACTCTCGGTCATCTCGTCTTGCTGCAAAAACGGAGAGTTTGGGATGGGGATAGAGTTTTAAGTTGAGCAGAAACGGAACGACGGAGTTCCCGGGAATTACTGTCTGTGTGAACTTATATGAACATTTTTCGAGTACCGAAAATTCGGATTTCTAAAAGTCATTCGGTTGGAACCGATACCAGTCACATTATATTTACAGTAACTAACAAAAACTCAAAAACCAGAGCCCTTTGAAAAAGAAACTGGTTCCATTTCCAGACCAGAAACTAATTTTTTTGTTTTCCAAACTCCTAAATTTTTTTCGAAAAAGAAAACAATTTCATATTTTCTATTTTTGCCTTTTCCTCTCCTCAGTCACCTTCAAAAACCTTGTCGGTGTTGTCTTTGAAGTTCAAAAAGCGCAAAAAAAAAAACAATTTTTGCAGAACGGAAAGTGGAGGAAAACAAACAAAGAGGCAATTTGTTGCAATGAAAGGATTCAAAGAATTCGTCGTCTCTTCTCTCCAAAGTTCTACCGAATGATATCAGGCAGTAGTAGTAATAGACCGTCGTTATCAGTTAATATCACTCAAAAATCGGAGGAGAGAATGGCTAATTGGTAGTGACAGAGACTGGAGGGAGAAGGAAGCAAAGAGTTGACAAAAATGATGAAATGATAAGAGAATGTTGCAAAAACGGAATGGTAAATAGGGAAAAAACGGAGAGAAGAGAGGAGAGAAGATGAGTTGAACGGTGAATGGAAAAATTGAGAGACTGTTTCCGGTGCTTCACATGAATTCCCTCAGGTGAGTGTAAAAAAACTAGAATGCATTATCTCAGACTGGATACGTCTCCGGATTCAGGTCACCATGAGGATAGAGTTTCCTAATAAGGGAATGTTTTTCTCACGTGGTTTAGAATTTTCAATAAATTGGTGGTCTGAAAGTAGCTGTCCCTGTGAGTGGATTCTGAAATTCCTAGCTCTCACTGAAGCTTGAGAGTCTGGAAACAACCATCTGAAAGTCTCCATACCGGAAATGCATTAAAAATCAAGAGACGGTTCAGATTTTCAGAGGAAGATTTCCAGACTTTCAGGATCCAGTGAGCGCTAGAAATTTCAGATTCCGCTCACAAGGGCAGTTACTTTTAGACCCCCAATTTATGAAAAATTCTAAACCCACGCGAGAAAAACTTTCCCTTGTAAAATTCCTATTCAAAAGTTAAGGAATAAGTGAATCGGGAAAACAACGATAAACTTCTAAAAGCTGAGATCTTTTGAATGATTGATAATTCCAGATTTTTAGCTTTTTTTTGTTGCTGAAACCAAAATTCAGAATACTGTGCGCAAAAATGAGCTTTCCTATTGTTGAGCTGACCGGAGCTGATAAAACAAATAATTATTTGGTTACTTTCGAGAACTATTTTTTTCTTTTGTCAGCAATAGAAATGAAAACCATACATCTTATTAAAATAACCAAAAACGCAAGTCTTCAAAAGCATTTGCCAGAGAGGGGAATCGAACCCCTAAAGGATTTACATCCACAGGCTCAGAAGGCCCGCGCCTTTGCCACTTGGCTACCCTGGCTACAAAAGCTTTAAGATGAGGAATTGATATCTATCAATTTTAGGATGAGCAAGAATTTACAGTAACACCTTTTTTTTGTTTTCTTGAAAACTAAAGAAAAACAGAAAGAAACAATCTTCAAAGTGACTAAACGTGCAAATGCCTAAATGCGAATCCTTTGAACTTTCACCTATCCACTTCTCCGGGACACCCTCCTTAGCAACATTCCTTCTCTCCTCCCCCATTTGTGTTTACATTCCTCTACTCAAGAGCTTTCTCCTGTCCCTGTGTCCACCATCACCAGCTGGTGAGTTCAAAACCGAAAGCACTTTAGAAATCACATATCTCTCTTGTTTTTTTTTCCTCTCTTGGTCTTGAGACTTTTCTGCAGAATAGACATACCTGAAGAGTGATTTTCGGTGGAGATGGAGATCTTGAAGACATGATGTTCCGTTGGTGTTAAGTAGGTGGTAGATGAAATGAATGGAGTGAGCTGTTTGAGCGGTCGTCTGAAAATTTCGAGATGCAGGAAAAGTCACAGGAAAAGAGTTTTAGGAAAAAAGGCGTAGAAACTTCGAGAACCAAAAAAAGTATTCAAAACGTTGAGGTACTGCCGATCCAGTATTTGGCGCAGACTAAGGAATTCTGTTTAGTTGCTCAGTGAAAGAAATCTGCTTCTGTTAGCCTATTAGCACAAACACTTATTATTTCGAAATAGATAAACTTCGTCCGTCCGACAAAGAACAATTTTATGTGCTAAAGAGCACAACTGACACACTCGTTTTTTGAAAATTTCACACTTTAGTCAGCCGTTTTGTCTCTCAGGATTTTTAAACTATACTATGTCGGGTGTGGATTCAGAATTTTAGAGAGCAGGGGGGTCTGGGGGTTAGAAACTAATACAAAGTTTGTTATTTGAGCAAACAGACAGATTTTTTATCAGTCTAGACTATACTAGTAAATCCCGGTAGACTACCTAAACCCATGCTCTTCCTACTGAGCTGCTAACCAACTCTGAATTCCACCCACTCAATGTAAATCTAAGCGAAAGAAAATTCTGGGTCACAGATCAATCGCTATCAACTTTCAAAAAACAGAAAGATAGACAAACGGCAAAGAGTGCAAGACGATTCCCGCAAAGAAATCCAACGCAGCAACAAAAAAAGAAGGTTTTGGAGAGAATTTCGGGGAGGGAGAGCAACACTTTATCTGCCCCTTTTTTCTCTTCTTCTCCTCCGCAAATCGCGTCGATTCTTGATTGCGGGAGCACGAGAAGACGAAATAGTAGGGGATCAGGGGAGAGTGTCTAGAGAAATAGACAATGGATCTGAGGGAGCAAGAAGCGAAGAGTTAAAGGGGCAGGGGGAAATGGAAAAAGGGGACGGAAGAAAATGAAAATGAAGGAGGAGAACAGCATGTGGAAATGGTTTGACCGATTGACTCTATGAGAAGAGAGTGTACGAGGAGGGAAACAAGACAAAAAGAGGAGGTCTTTGGAGCACCGCCCACTTTTAGAATGTTCTGGAATTACGGTATTCATGAGTCACCGAGAATCGAGAAGGAGGAGGAAAATATGATGAACTGTTATGATTCAGAGGAGTGAATAATGGAATATACATTCGAATATAATGGAAAAGAAATGGAAATATACAAAAACAATAGAAAGAGGAGAGGCTGAAAATAGATTCTTGAAGGAATTCGGGAACAAAAACTGAGCAACTGGAATGATAATAGTAACAATGAGGGAATATGTGATCGATAATGTGTGATACAAAATGACATATAATTCAGGTGGAGTTCATATCATATAAGTTCTAGTTGCTTAAAGACGAGCAGGTCAGCAGAAGTAGGGTTGGGTTTGTCAACATACAATCACAGTTCGAATTCAGAATAATTGGGATGTTTGCCAGATTTAGCAAAATCTTTAGGAAATTGAAAAAATGACAATTGAAAGCTTCCGAAGTTTTATCGGCTTCGAGTAACTTTGTTTTAGATCGGGTATAAACAAAAATCCAAAATTGAAAGAAACTTCAAAGATGAGCCACTGGTCCCAGTCTCAAAAGTATATCAGATCTACACTTTCTGAGCTTCTTCCCCTTCATCTAAATACTACTCCACTTCTCTTCTTCCGTCTATGATGATGATGATGATTTGGTTTGTCAATTGTATCCAGAAGTCATTTTCTTCATTCTCCTCTTCCACGGCCCGTAGAATGTCAGAACTAACGACCCGATTGACGAATAATGGAGGTACAGTGGGGCAGGAAATAGAGGAAAAAGTTTGTGGTGGGGAAGAGTACTTCTCGATAATATATATAAAGTTTCAATAGGGATGGCATGGAAAATTTGAATTTTTGAAGAATAACTATGGAGAGAAATCAGATAATGAAGGTCTAAAACATTGGAAGTTTCGGCGCTTTTTTCTATGGCAGGTTCCTAGTACAAAAGTAGCAATACAATTTGAGTTGAATCAAGTTCGAACTGGAGGAAAGCCGTTGTTAGAATTTTCGAAAAAAAAAACATAAATTCTTTCCACAGAAATAGCTTTCATGTAAAATTTGAAAGATGTCAGCAACTCAAAACATTTCACCGATAATTGGAATCTTTTTGAGAGCTCTAAGTTTTATAGGGTCACCTATTTTTGAAAGCTTCCATTAGCCAAATTGAATTTTGAAAAAATTTCAATCGGAAGCTTTTATCGGTTTTTGTCGGGATGATTCATTCAAAAAACGCGAAAACCCTCTGAATCCATCTCTTGCAAAAGCAGAGTGAGGACAACCAGAGATTGAAATCTTTCCTTTGGAAAGAAAAACGAATATTTTTAGGGGGGATATATTATTCAATGAATCAGAAAAGAACACACAAAAGAAATTGGAGTAGCCCTCCCCTCTCGATAGGGGTCAGAATGATGAATGAATTGGAGTTTTGGAGGAGAAGAGGGAACAAGAGAGTGAACAAGAGTATTACACACCTTGGGAAGAGATGATGATTCAGAGTAGTGGTGGTCAACTCTGTGCAAAGAGAAAAAGAAATTACACTGAGAGAGAGAGAGTTTTTTGTAATAAAAATGTAGAAAAGATGGTAACGATGATTAATCGAGTAAAATGAGCAGTGGAAATGGAGATAATGTATGAGCAAACAAGTTATAACTGGTGAGAAAATGATTGATAGAGAGAGAGAGAGAGAGAGAGAGAGAGAGAGAGAGAAAAGAGGGGGTACTGTAGTTTAATGGCTTGTTTCGGAGTCATGAATATTAAAGGAGAATTATATTGACCAGGGAAGCAGAGGGTACTGTAATGCTGTTCAGGCGTTTTGATAAAGTTTGTAACAGAAGCAACTGTTCTAACTGGGACTGGATCATTCTGTAGTATTTCCTGAAAGTTTTGTATTCCGAACCCGAAACTCTATTGTTAATTTTTTCTTTAAACTTCCTTCTTAAGAGATACTGTAGCCCTTTTTTTATAGAGTCGTCCTCTTACACAAAAAATGGAGACAAAAAGCACTCAAATTTCAGCTAATTATCTTTCGATTCATCTTTTTTGTGAAGTCATCTTCAGATAGGATGTTTGAATTCCCTGACTATTGAAAGTTTGCTTATTTCCAAATCCCAATAGTTTCATAAGTTGTTCTGTTCATACATTTTCAGAAGCCGAAAAAATAGAACGATGTAAAAAAGAGAACAAAAGGAAGAACGAAAAACAAAAGAAGCATTCGAAAAAAAGAAGAAGACAAGACAAGAATAATATAATATTAGATGACGTGGAAAACAGGAGACAGGAGAGGAAATTGAGATTCAGAAGAGAACATATTCTATGGTGTTTTAATAAGATTTTGAATTCTTATACAATTATGACCTTTCAAAAAAAACTGACCTGGAGATGATGGTCACAGTAGTGGAGTTAAATGGAAAAGACAAGAAGGGTGATTCTTTACAACCCCTAGGTACAATCTCCCGGAAGCTATCTGTTTATCTGAAACTAGTTATGATCTACGAGGAGTCGTATCAATGAAAATAAAGAAGAGATGGCGCTAACGGGTGAACCTGGTTTAACTCCCCGTAGCTCATATCTATTTAGGTTCAGAACGGCTTCTGAATGTTTCTCTAAAAGGATCTTTCTCTTCTCCAAAATTTTGCGACAGTACATTTAACACAACTGACTTTTTTGATAGAGCAGTCCCAAATAGATAATGGCCGTACAAATCAGGAATATCCCAACAATCTGACACACAAAAATATTGAAAAGTGATCGGATCCGAGTATAGGGATTGAAAGTGATATATCCATCAAAATTTTTTGATAAGTCAGTCGGTTTGAGACCCAAGCACAGTATTGAAACATGGTTCCCAACTATAGTTTTGTTTTCAATATCTAGCATTCCATTCTCTAGTTGACTCATCTTGAAAAACACTTGAAGATTGAGTACAAGCTCCATAACACACATAGGCAGCACTGAAAGTTGGAGGTCCATCTACAATTCTGAGTTTATTTATTTCCCCAATTTGTCGTTGCAAAATAGTCATTCAGAATTCCCTCCCCAGAAGATTTTCGTTCTCTATCTTTCCCTTTTCAAAATTAGGACATTTTCAGCTCTCACTTCTTCGTGGGTGTCTAAAAGAGCATCATGACATTTACATTTCAATACGAACCACTCATAAAAATCGTATAGTACTAAAAAAAGATGATTCTTTGATGCAAAAATAGTGGAAAAACGACATAGAAAAGTGGCTACAATTCCATTTGAATCTCTTCTTCACTCCTCACTCACTCCACTAAATTTCGGCTCATTTCGTGTGAGATGATGAAGACAGAAAAGAAGAAGATGGAGATGAAAATGATGATGATGACAGTCAATAGTGGTTGGGGTGGTGTGTACTCTTTTTTTGTAAAAAATGGAATAGAAGTGGAGAATTGAAAGATTGAACGGGGGCGCGGAGGAGGAGATGGGGACCAGAAAGGAAATGGCCAAAAAAGGAAAGGAGAGAAGAAAAATGATTGGTTGTTTCGTTTTGTTTTTATTTGGATAGGAGAGTGGGAAATAGAGAAAGAGAAGAGAAATGAGATGAAAAGAGCATGAATCGGATACATTTGAACACTGAAAAAGTGAGAGAAGGCAGGTGAAATTCTGAGAATTTTTGAGAAGAATTTTGAAATTGTTTTGAGGTTTTCAGATATAATTATAAGGTTGATTCGGAATTGCAAAGGTAGTAATTCGGTGTTGGTTTTGTCAAGAATTTGCTTCAGAGTTACTGGTTTGAAATGATTGAGGAATGGGGTAACAAAGGGAAGGATTGGAAAAAAAGAATTTTTCTAAAAATTGGAATCAAAAGTTAGTTTTGTTGGATAAAG
Organism: Caenorhabditis brenneri; assembly: GCA_000143925.2. NCBI lineage: Eukaryota > Metazoa > Nematoda > Chromadorea > Rhabditida > Rhabditidae > Caenorhabditis > Caenorhabditis brenneri. The sequence continues at coordinate 256,068 of GL379874.1, read as the reverse complement.
AAAAACGACAACAATGATTGCTCACTTTGGATGGCTCATTTTGGTTCAGTATTGCACCAAGCCCACATTGGAAGCAGCATTTTCTGCACCAAAGCTAGTATACAACCTGTAATTGCCGTTTCGACTGAAGCTAACACTCTTGATCGTGACGATTTCCACATTCCTCGATACTTATTTTCCCAATTCTTCTCTATTTTTGTACATTATGCTCCAACTCAAGCTATATCGCACAATAATAACAATTTTTAAAATTTATTGAAGCATTTTACATGGGAACTTTACTACGATTGCATAATACCGGTATCATAATTGTCGGGGGTGAGTTGACTACAATTTCTTATTTTTCTTCAGACTGCTGAATCTGGATTCTGATGAGGATGATGATGATGATTGGAAGCCTCCTTATCCACAGAGGTGGTCGTCATTTGGTGATCACTTCCCATCAAATCTCCTCTTCTCAGTTGAACTCTTCCGAATCCTCCTCCATAAATATCTGTATTTGATTTCATGAACGTGGCAATTGATCGGACAGTCAAATTGTTCAGCACATCATTTGTGTTTTCTCGCTGCAAAATGAAGATGTGACGGGTTGAAAACTTTCGAAAATGTTACCTGAGCAGCCATATAATCTTCCACACTCAGGGCTCTTTGGAAAGTTGGAGGTCCTGTTGGTGCCGGTGGTTTTGGAGGTTTCTGTTGCTTCTCTGGCTTTTCTTGCTTCTCTTCTGACTGGAACCTTCCACGACGGACGATTCCATCCAGCTTATTTTCCACGAGAGTAAGGACTCCTGAAATGAAAAACACAATTAGCCATAGTTACTCTTACTACGCAGTATTCTATTTTTCATTTCCTTCTCCTTCCTATCTTTTTTTCCATATCTCTTACCAAAGATTCCATTTTCGACCGCAATAAAAGTGTTCCGATTGACGACCTTGGTGAGTGCCATACCGAAGAAGAACATGATTGAGATGATAGGTGAGAACTGACATCATTCATGATCGTTTTTTAACTTTTCGATTTTCGATCTTACCGTAGCGTTGTTTGGCATGATATCACCCAAACCGATGGTACTCAGAGAGATGAATGAGAAGTAGAAGCAGAGAAACAGTGACATTCCACTGCCTGCTTCTTGACCCTTTAGTTCATCGAAAAGATGGATAAAGATGGTGCAAAATGCTAGGTATAAAGCGAGAAGTAGTAAACATGCTTTGATTGGGATTTTGATGATCTCGTTCACATCTACATTTCGATCTCCGTTCAGTTCTCTGGAAGTTAGAAGTAGGTAGATGAGAGTACTGTACAAGTTGGATAGGTAAAGACCCAATGACGTTTAGGTTAGTGAAACCAGTCTTCTTGTGATCCTGTTAAACTAAATTGAAGAATTGTCAACAGTTTTTGATTACAGTAACCGAACCAATGTCATTGGTGGACTACGGAAACATTTTAAACAACTTCTAGTACCATGTTACTGTATGCTACAATTCTTGAATCCAAAAAAAAATCTTCTGAAAAATCTTGAATCTTATGGTCTTCGGAAAATTTGCAGTCATAGCTCCCTTTTCAATTTCACTCACCTGAATCTTTGAATCAATTCAGCATACAGTTTTGTCAAATGCACCAGGAAAAACTGTCCCAAATCTCTTAATGCCACCAATGTCACTGGCACAAAAATGAATCCATAAACACAAACAAGAAGTTGTCCTAATGTTGATTCAGGTGCAATTGATCCATATCCAGTTGTTGTGTAGACATTCATACTGAAGAAGAATGCACTTTCAAATGTCCACTTCCAGTTCCGTCCGTGATCTTCTAGTTTGTAGTAGGTACTCCCTTTGTATTGTCCTTCAAGACGCATGAGAGTTACATAGGCTTCCTGGAAACATAAAAATGAGCTCTTGGACTTTTGATAGAGGACTCACTCGTATATACACTTTCATCTCAGATTCTGTCGTATTGGTATACGGGTCGTTAACGATTTCAGTTATATTTTCTGCGATACTTCCAAGAAGTTTTTCTAGATTTGTGACTCTTTCCAAGGTAATCTGAAAGAAGTTCATTGCTAACCAGGATAGAAGAAAAGGTACAACTCACCGCTCTCTCATATCTGCTCTCAATGCTCCAGAATATGAATGCTCCGAAAATGGTATAGGACAAAACCATCAACGCCACAATAATATGTCTTAGCCCGATTTGTTTCCGATGAAATGCAAACCAATACATCGATCTATCGAAGTGTCTTGGAGTAGGTACAACTGTCTCTCCGAGAGCTCCTGGACTACTCAAAATGCTCAGAGTGTCTTGTTTTGGTTTGTATCTTCTCTGCAGCTGACCAATGGTGTCTTGATTCTTGTGCATTCCAGATACAGTGTGAGCATTCCTTTCGTAGTATTTCTCCACAGCTTCTGCTTTCGAAAGACTCGTCGAGGAGTTACTTCTGGCGAGTGGAAGGTTCTGCATTGTGGGGTGAACTCGATGTTTTTTCTTTTCTTCTTTTTTCTCCTCAGGCATGATTTTTTTGGTTTCTTTGTTACTGAAAAAGGAGCACTTGTCATGTGACGAATCTTTGAAAATGGGAATTGACTTGAATAGAATTGATACAAAATGAGTTTTATAGAAAAGTCATGAGTCTTTAAAAAGAAAGTTTTCTGTTCATGAAAGTCAATTCTTATGAGTTTCATCGATCATAAATTGTGGAAAAAAGACGAAACTATTGTTTGTGACGTCCTGAAACTTTGGCTAGAGTTTTTGGATACTTTGAAAATTTTGAACTTGAGTTCTCAGAAGTTAGATGAAGGTTCTTTGCCCAAGAAACTGTGGTCACTTTCATGAACCTAACCCTATCTGACTTTATGGATCGTGTCTGAAAGAAACATGTCTATCATTTTATTTGTTTTACTTTCTGTACTGTTTTTGGTTTTATCTTCTATCAACAACACCGTGTGAAGTCCCCTCGACTCTAATTTTGATTACTGAGATTACGGTAGGTCTCAATAGTAACCTTGAAAATTTATAAACCTGTTTGAAAGTAACGAAATGACGTTTTCAGTCTGACTAACAAATTTTGAGAAGATTACTGTAGTTTTGAGCAGGGATAACTCCCCATATCAGAAGGGCTCTTTGGCTTGACTAGTAGGATGTACCTCTCATCAATCACAGCTTGTGGAATTTCCTCTCTCGAGGATTTCACCCCGCCATCCTCCTCCTCGTCGATTTCTGTAATTACCCTCAATTTTCAAAGTTTTCAGTTTTTCTATCCAACCTTCTAGAACCGCCGGATGCGTGTTTCCAGGACCATTACGATTTGGAACGTTTCCCTGAAATCTGATTTTTCAATTTTCAAAAATCTACCGTCACCTCACCTTATTGGTCATTCTTCAAAACGAAAAAAGACGAAGAAGAAGATACGTGGTTTGGCTACTGACCAATGCAAAACGAAATAGAAGAATATGATAAACGAGACTGTTTTAGAAGATGGAGGAGGGAGTGACTAGCAATTCTCGCCTCCGGCTCGAATTGCTAGACGCGGCTGCGCCGCGTGTGCGCGGCTACGCCGCGCGGGCGGCTGCGCCGCCCGATACGCGGCTCCGCCGCGTAAGAAACACGGCTGCGCCGTGTTTTTAACAGTGATAGGAAATGAACGCTCGGCTGATTGTGAACCTGTAAAGTTTTTGAAAAATATGCAACCAATTTTTTTTTCGAATTATTCATTTTCAAACCACTGTCATCCAAATAGAGAAAGTTAGATGATTTTCTACTGTTTTAGAGATTTGAAAAAATGAATCTCATGAAAGTGAGAAACAAATGAGCTGTTAAAACAAAACAATCATGAAAAATTGAGGATACATATGAAAGGCATATAGAAAAAACGCATGTATATCATTGGAACATGAATGAAAAAGATTGAAACGACGGTAGGTTCGATGAAATCAAACAAAACTATATAGAACTACAAAGAAAAAAAGAAAGGTTCCAAAGAAAAAAAACATAATGAAGAATCAGATTCGAACTGATTTTAATAAACTTGATACGATGTGAAACTAAACTAATTGAAAGTTACGAATAGCATCCTTGTATACTACATTTCTGACGAGCATCCCTCCACCAGGCCGATAGTCGTCGAAGTTGCCTCTTGGATAGTGCCAAATCTTGAAATCGGTTGCTTTCCGGACTCTGGACATTGCAACGTAGAGTTGGCCATGAGAAAAGACAGGTGTGTGGAGGAGTAGGCCACATTTGTCGAGCGTTTGCCCCTGACTTTTGTTTATTGTGTTGACGTATGACAATCGAACAGGGAATTGCCTCCTGGTGAACCCACAGGATTTCCGTCCTTTTCCAGTCGGTGCCATCACCATTCGATGGAGAAAGATCCGCTTTTTCTGCTCAGCGGTGTCATTGTTGGCTGTGCACCAAATTATCTGGAAAAGAACTATTTTTTTGATGCTAATTAAATGAAAACTATCGTCAATAAAATACTTACATCTTCTCCAAACGACTCAACCGTTAACCTCGTCCCGTTGCAGAGTCTTTGCTCAACTGACAGGTTTCGCAGCAACGTAACCTGAGCGCCAACTTTGAGTCGAAGCTTGTGAGGAGGTAATCCTGAAGGCGTATGTGTTGCAAAAACCTCCGGATCCACAGAAAGACCATTGTCTTTATCAGGAGTATCAATAGAAATGAACTCTCTCAATTCTCCATCCAAAAGATCCAACACCTTCTCGTTCAATCGTAAAGCCGTTTTATTGTCAACAGTCAGAATTGCTGCATTTCTGGTGGCGGGAAGATTATTCACATCTGGGAAGACCCACTTCACGAAATCTTCTTCATCTCCTCGTTGAACCAAATGCTCCGGTATCGCCACCATTTTCCGAGCCTCGTTGACATAATTGGCTCCATCTCCAATATTCAAAATCATTTCAGCGTATTCTGGATCAGCAACAGCTCTCTGGTTGTGAGTCAGTTGGAACTTCTCCATCATCTCCCAAAGTCTGGACCTTTTCAAGGAATATTGAATGACCCCCTCATCTCTGTATCCTTCAACGATCGGAAGAATCTGGCGCCAGTCTCCACCCATGATTACTAATACTCCTCCAAATGGAAGAGTGTTTTCCTTTAGTTCTTGGAAGAGAACACTGACTGATTGGATGATTCTGCAGTCAGTCATGCAAATCTCATCCCATATAATGCAGTCGACTTGTTTCAAGAGGTCCCCTGAAAATTGAAAATCAAATTGGACTTCACATTTTGTTTGCAAACTCAATTTCGAACAGTTTACAACGTTTTTCGTACTAATAATGCAATAAAAAAAGGAAATGCTGTATTGCTGATCTACCAGTTGCTGTAAGTGTTCAAATTCAGAATAAAAACCGTGATACTCTAATATAAGGTCACAATGTGATTCCAATTTTTCATTTTTCTCATAAAAAAGAGCTTATTATACTTATGGAAACGTTTGAACCCCACGAGTTGTTCTGATCAGTATTACAGTGACTATATTTTCTTATATTTTCTTATATTTTCGCTGACTCACATTCTACTGTGTGTGGTGACACTTTGCAAACCATTTCCGCGGAAACCTCTAATGGTATGGAGAATTTCCGATGAGCAGTGCATCCATTTGGTAATAGACCAGCGGCTATACCAGTGTGTGAGACTGGACAAACTTTGAGATTTTTTGCATGAAGAAGATGATAAATTGTAACGTAACAAAACGTTTTTCCGGTTCCACCAGGTCCATCTACAATATCATCTTCGACACGTCTCCCCATTTCTGTCATCTCGATCGCCCGGGTCCACAAAAACTTTCTGTGGCGGGATT
>GL379874.1:219125-246437 GCA_000143925.2 Caenorhabditis brenneri | reverse complement strand
TGCCCGTCCGCTCACCCAACTGAGCCAATCACGGTTGTCGTTGACAGCTGCCGAAGGGGTTTAGGTGAGCGCCGCTGATCGTCTTCTCCGTACTGTGTGAATGATCGTGTAGTGCATAGAGGAAAACTCGTGCGTATAGTTGGATAGGTTCGATCAAGAAATAAAACTAACTTTGCCAATACTTATCCTATCAATCTTTTCTCCTACTATCCATTAGATATCGGTTTGAAATGATGTTTAGTCAAAAAAACAGAACATTTTTAGTTGAAAAATCAGATTTTTTTCGGTCTCAGACGATTTCCTCAGTACAAAATTTTCGTTTTTTGAGTTTTTCGCGAAATTTTTCAACTGAGACCCCACATGAAATTTATACCAGTCGATAGAGAATTTTCTCCTCTACAAAAAAGTGTCATTAGAATCCTGGTTTCCGCGAAAAAACCGACCCAAAAACTTCAAAAAAATGAAGTGGAGAAAAAGAGGGGAGAGACGGATTTTTTGTCTTTTTTTCTCTTATTTTCGAAAATCCGAAAAAACGGCTAAATATAGAGCCGCGCTGATAACTCCTTCTTGTTCCCGAGCATAAAATACCCCCAGAAACGAAAATTTAGACCAATCCGACTTTCCCAACTCGAGATTTGGGAAGGAAAGTGAAAAAAATACCCAAAAAATGGTCATTTTTGGTGATTCACTCTTTTATCGTTTTCAAAGCTCAAACTCAATATTTTTAGATGGGGTTTCGACTACGATTTAGAGAATCTTATGCTTATTCTTAGTTTTGAAGCAGAAGTCAAAATCTCAAAAACTGGCCGAGTTAGAAGCAATAAACCCCGAAACCCTCAGTACTATGGCGCGCGCTGAAAAGAACACTCTTCATTCCGGAGCTCATATACGGGCTCCAATAGCTCCAATCACAACCCCTTTTGGTGGACACCGGCGGACAGACTTTTCCAATGGCCCCAAAAAATTTCTAAGCGATATCTCTGTTCCAAGCCGAGTTATTAATGCAGTTCTGAGCGTGACACTTTTGTTGGACATTTTTTTTCAACATTAGGCTCCGCCCACAAATGCGCAAGGCGACTCTTACGCGATTTAGGGGAAGGGGCAGACGAGAAAACTTCGCGCAAAAAGTGACAAAATGATGATATCACTGGTGATAATCTTAGACACTTTTCATCTTTGTTCTCATTCCCTCACTGAAATAATGGGAAAATTAAAATAGAAGAGTGGAGAAGAAGAAGAACTGGGACTATAAAATAGTTAGGAGTTTGCACTTTCGAAGACGTTTTTATTGGTAAATCACACGATTTTTTTGAGGAAGGGAGAAATGGTGTTTTGAAAACAAGGGCATAAAATATCCAGAATATTTGGAGGCGTACTTCGATAAACGCCAGATTCATTATTCTTTAAAACATAAAAAGCTTCAATTCCAACTGAAGATCATAAGTTTGAAGCCAGAACCGGTGCAAATAGAAAATGAAACCTTATGAACAAAACACTTTGCTTCAATTAAAACAGCTGGTGGCATTGAGACATAATTTATCACTTTCAATGGTTTTTTACACACCCTAAATAGTTAAATTGATGCCTAAACTATACTTTTTGAAATTCTATACATTTGAGTTTTGATCTTCAGGTTCTTTGGAACCTTTGAATTACAACGAGTCTATAAAAGTCTGTGAAAGTTGGTCAGTTTTTCAGTTATTTAATTCAAAATAGTAACGCGTTTTTCCCATGCAACTTGCTGAGAATATTTTATTGATCTGTTAAGCAAATTGCCGTTCGGTATTTGAAATATAGGTTTCGAGTTTTGATCTTATAATCGTTTGAAACCCCTTGTGTGGGTTCTGATTACTTTCTGCAAAACGCTTCGAAAATCAGTTCACCTAACCTGACTAGGTTTTGATCAGCAGTTCATTTCAAAATGTTGAAGTTATAGTGCTTCCAGTTTTATTTTTTTTTTCAGATATCTGCTACATTTTTAACTTTTTTAGCCCCTTCACACGTCCATAGTCCACTGACCATAGACTCTTCAGATCTCCATGATTCTTGGACCAAAGCCAACCCCATCTTCCCACTTTCTTCCCTATCTTCATTTCTTCCGTTTTCCCCTTCCCTCCCATATCCATCTGTTCAAATGACGTCAAGAAGAAAAATGAGAGACTAAAGAAAAACGTGTTTAATTGAACCATCTTATCTTATCAAAACAAACGACTACAATTTTGACACGATTCTGTCTCCGAGGATCTTTTTCTTCGTTGCGTTACTGAACTGTGCTTTGGTGGACAGCACGTTGAGAAGGTCATAATACTGTCTGGGTTTTCTTGAGTTCGGAAAGCCTTTGAAAACTTTATTTTCGTCGCTTCTCAAAAAAGTCCTTTACGAACTCTCCCTTATTTAGTCCAAGAACACGAGTTCCAATAAGTTCATCGTTGAGTCTTTCGCTAGTTAGGCGAATATCGTGTGATTATCCACGAACAAGAAAATGAAACTTTATTTTATATCAAATCATGCACAAATGATTTTTTCAGAAAAATTAACCTAGTCAAAACTCAAACTTTGTTACTCTGATCCTCTAAAAAGTGTTTTGTAGATACCTACCCATTTTAATCCCTCCGACAAAAATATTGAGTACAAATGACCGAAAACGGAAGCAGACTGGTGGAATGTATTGGAAACATAAAATGCCATTTTTGTTTTTATATGAAACTTTTTTCATGAGATACTGTCGCTCTTTTTTTGTTCATGATGTTTCCAATATTCTATATCTTGGCTATTCTCATATTATCTGTTCATACGTATCCACCCGGTTGGCCACTCAGTAAGATTTACTGAAGAAACTGAAATATGATAACATTTTCCCAGATAAAACAAAAATCGAACTTCAAACAGCTGGAATCTCATCTGAATCTGTGGATGGTTTACTTGAAATAGCTGCAAAGTTTCAGTTCCCAAGATTCTCGAATGATTCGATTGAAGATAAGAAACTAGCTCGTGAAGAATACAAGGAGTTCATGGAAGAAGTAGACTATTATATCTGGGGACAGTCCTCTTTGGATCTTCATCATTATTTGAATGATTTTATTGCAATTCAAAGAAGGAACAGAGTTCCGGAACGAAGATTGGCAAGTAGAGTTTTATGTAGTGAGAATCAAACAAATGTCAAAGATTGTGTTCCATGAAATCAAAATGAAATGGTTTTTTTTGTTTCAAAATATACTGTAATACAAACATTTGTACTTTGATAACCGGAATTGAAAGGATGGCGCTTGAAGATTCAGAAATGAAAAGTATCTCTCACTAACTTCTTGAACTGAAAAGAAGTGCTACAGTGAAAAATATGAAATAAATCTTCCATTTTCTTGGAATTGACTGTTATAATTCCAAACAGTGAATACAAATCAGCGAGACGAGTTGGAGCATTCTTCTGATGATTGATTTGACAGTAGTGGAGAAGAGCGGTTGCATACTTTTGCTGATGACTAGCGAGAACGAGTTTCGCATTTTCAGATATTTCAGGGGTTGCTAAAAATATAATGAACCAGTCCTAAAACAATGTTTCAAGCTTTACCTGGATTGCAAAAGAAAATCAAGTTGAGCAAGCAGTACTCCTCATTCGAAACATCCCACTGTATCATCTTCTCAACTGGTTCCGAGCATATTCTGAGCAAGTTATGTGGAGTATTCCGGTAGTGAAGGATTAGGTCATCCGGGTAGATTTCCTGTCCACCTGGACTCAACATTTTCATTCTTCTCTCGTTTAGAGTCCTCATCAGCCCACAGAAGTATGTGAGTTTTAGAGTACAGTGTTTGAATATCGCTATCTAAAAGTGGCGAGAAAATTGAGGAAACTTATACTTGAGATCGAATACCTGGTCCTCTTTGGAGAGTTCTTTCACGAATCCGAAGCTCATGAAGTATTTCATATGAGAAAAAAGAGCAAGGAAAGCCCATTCCTCTGGAGTTATTTGGTGATTGGGGTGCTGAAAAATTGAGGCTTTGTGGCGCCCTCAAATCGAAAGGTGCAAAGTCCGAGTAAGACGACCTTGGAACGAACTAACCTTTTCAAAATACTTCACCGTTCTTGGGTGCATCACAATATCTTCCAAACTTGGATCATTCACCGAATAAAAGGATCCCAACTTCCTTTGTCTTTCATTATCTTTTGTGTTCAATGATTTCAGTAATGCTTCTAGCTCATGGAATTTCGATTCATCGAATCCGAATGGTAGGGTCTCTTCTGATGGAGTATACTTCATTCCCACATTCAAGCATCGTTGATATCGACATGATTGACATTTCCATGGCTGTTGTTCCATTATTTTGAAACAGTTATTCGTGAGTCTGCATGTATACACTATCTTGCCGACATGGACTCGTCGGAAGAACATTTTACACGCGTAGCACGAAATTACCTGGAAACGAAATCTGTGTTATCATCCTATAAGCTTGGCCTAAATCATCGGACCAATATTTATGTGCTTACTCAACGAATAATTGAAAATTCAAGTTTCCCCAAAAAAATCGGAAAGGTCAAAAAGGTTCTACGCTATTCTGACCACCTAGTCAGAAAAAGGAAACTCACTCCATAATGTCTTCCATATGCCTGTCGTCCGCAAACCTTGCAATCCTCTGCTATCTTCTGTTGTTCTTCTGGTTCAGACTTCAAAAGCTCCAACTCACCACCGTGAACAAGGAGCATTTGATACGAGTGATATGCGTGGACTGAATGAATTCTCATCCCAATTTATACCAAAAACGGACGACACGGATTAAAAACAAAAAAAAATGCTCTAGATCTTTGTGTCAATCATCTCCCTTCCGCACGTTGCTCTCTATGAATTCCCACACCTATGTCTAATTGAGCTTATTTTGGAATTCTTTTCTCTCATTCTTCGTGGTGTGTCGGTTTGTGCGGCAGATGTCTGATATTTCTAGCACAAACCAGAGAAAACTGAAGAGATATGGCCAAGAGTTCAATCTTTCAGAGTCTAAGAAAACATGAAAACGAGAGAAGCAGAATTAAAATTAGTCTCTCCGGTTCATTGTGTATATGTTGTGTCTTGCTGCAACGACACAGCTGAGATTAGAAAAGGGAAATCCTTCTAATTTCCTAATCTCCAAGTGAACGTAAAAACGGAAAGTTCAAACTAGATACGATATTTTTGATAAATTACAAGAAAGTTGAGGTCATTGAATTCTCGTTGATGATAAGACATGAAAAATAAGAGAAAAATTTCAGGAACCTACCTCAGAAACAATGAATTTTAGTAAAATGAGTAATGTAGAACTTACTCATAGTCAGAAGAAAACAATTCATTCATAATGATAGGAAAGACTGTAAATAAGTTCTAAGACCAAATTTCCGAATGAGGAAAATCGAAAAGTTAACAGAATTCGAACCAATTTTCAAAGAAATCTGGAAAGCCACAGAAAAACCATCACTTGAATCTGATTGTTGTTTTTTACAGATGGATTTTCCATGATTCTGAGTAATGTTTTGACTGTTTGCCACTCGTATTAATACCGGATCACTAATCTAACTACTTCGGAGCCTACCAATAGAATGTAGTCTTAATTGAAAATGAATGTTATGAATGGAAACTTGACCACTTGATAACTCATAACAATGAATATCATTGTAAAAAATACATTAGCAATACCCCCTAGGCGAATTCACGTATCCTGATACTTTGACACATCAGGGATTCGAGAGAAATCTATTCAATTTCCTTGCTATTGGGTATGCATTAAAACGATTAAGTCCAGACTAAACACATTTGATTCTGAACATTTGAACATCCGGAAATGACAATTCATGCTCTTTTCAAAACATTATGCATTTTAAAAATGTTTCTTTTTTCGTTATAGATTTCATAACTATGACGAGAACTTTTGAGGAATTCCCCATAATTTTCGATATTTCATTACCTGAAAAGTTTCAGAAAATCGACAGATCAGCCACATTGTAAAAGCCATTTTTGTTCCTAGAGTGTTCACAGACTTGTAACAATTTATTGAAATTTAGAATAGTATTCGACATAAAAACTGTTTTAAAATTAAATACAACGGAAGTTATAAACTTATGGATAAATCTAACTAATTTCGAAGTGAGATAGTTCCCTTTATTTCCAGTTGATTTCGGCAATTTTGGTGACTCTGGCGAAGGTCTGAAAGTTTTTAATTAAAAGAGAAACATTACATTTTTTATAATACCTTATTTATTAGGAGCAACTTTTCCTTCGATTATGTCCTCAACTCGATAATTGAAGAAGAATGCTGGATTAAAACCTGGCACAACGGAGATGAATCCCTTAGCTCTGTCAAAAAGAATCATTTTTCCTATGTTGTCCCACTTCTTTTCCGGTTTCCCAAAATGGGCCCTGTACAAGACAGTGAAGGATTTTTTGTCGAGGAACTGGAAGGCTGTTTTCTCCTTGTTTATCCAAATGACTTTGTCGGAATGTTACCCGAAATGGTTTCCCGGATGAACTTGGAGAGAGTGATCTGTCCATTTGGAGCCTTCTCTCCTTTTTTCATCATCTTTTCTCTCTGATTGATTGGAGATGGCGAGACTTTTCGGATTTTGTCCTTGTTTTCATAAATGCAGTTGAAGACCATGTTGAATGAAATGCCTGGAGAAAAGAACATCAAAAAACCGTTTGAGGGAAGATATTGTAGTACGAAGACAATCAATAAAGAGAAACCGTTCAAAAAAGGACAGAAAAGACGAGAGGCGACTGTGTGCTCGTCTCCTCTGATGGAATGACGTTTACAGGGTGGCCGATAAGTATGTAGAATTTCATTTTCCGGTTTTCTTCAAATCTAGACATTAGGTGTTCGAATCAAACTGATTTTTTGATCAATGAGATGCCATTAATCAGTTTTCCAAAAACAATTTGAAAGTTGGAAACCTCCGCAATGATCCACGGTTCCAGACGCTCCGGAACAAAAGGGACGGTGCGCCGTAGGCAGTAGTTACCTATTTCGGGTTATGTCTTGAGACATACATTCTTGATAGATTTGATTTTTGGGTGGAAGTAAGCCATGACCTTGTCCTCCAAGAGTCTCAAACAGAAAAGTCCGGAAAGACTAGATACGAGGAGAAATCTGACCAGGTACCGTCGCCACAGAAACCAGGAAAAGATCCTTCGAGTACTGATTTTGTTGTTTTGGACAATCGGACGGAGCCCAAGCGTGTTATAAAGAGGGAAACAGCTGGTTATAGTCTCTAATGGGCCATAAAAGTGCAAAACCAACTTCCGGTACACTTACGAACTGAATTTCCCATTAACGCGATGAAAACCTACGGAATTTTCAATCATGATATTAGTCAGACTCAATCTATAACAGACTTCGATAAAAGCTGGTCACGGGGTAAATAACGTTTTGAAATCTTTGCTCAGTGCTTTGACAACAATTAGGAATGTTTTTAAAAGTTTAGGATTGTCACAATTATGAAAATCTCTTCATTAGACCAGAAGCGGCGCACCTTGCCTGTTTTTCATGTGTGGCATGTTGATGGAATGTCCTCATAATTTGGTTGGAATTCAAAGTTATGTCTAATTATTTTTTTTGCTGTTTATATAGATCCTATATTTTGGAAAAATATCGAAAGTTTTTGATCTGGTTGAAAATCTGACTTAACAACACGCCAGGATCACCCAGAAAACAATTCTACATACTTATCGGCCACCCTGTACAATGGTTAGAGGGCGTCTCTACGGTCTCTGAGAGTCAATATCTAAGAGGCAATCGATAGGGTCACACTAATCTTCTAGGCCTTCAGGAACAATGCGTTTAGCTTCCCAGTGGGTTATTCCCACTCAACTCACTCTACAAACGATAACATCAAATATCGTCGGATTATTCAGACGTTCAGAGAGTTAGTTTGGGTTTGAGAAGGAACTTCTGAGAAATTCCTCATAATTTTCTATATTTCTCTTCCTGAAAAGTTTCAGAAAACTACACATATCAGCTACATTGTTTTTTTCGTTTTTTACAAATGTTTATTATTTACATCAATTAAAAAAGAATACTGCAAAAATAGAACTATACATATTCGATCATCAGAGTCATGGGAAGACATTATTTACATTGAAAGAGAATTTATATGTATTTATTGTTCCTTCTTCTCATCTGAAGCCTGAGCAGTGAACGAATCAATGACCTGAGAGGCCATTTCCTTCACATCATCCTTTGCTGACTTGGCAGATTCCAATGCATCTTCAGCGTGTTCCTTGGCAGATTCAGCATTCTCCTTTCCAGCTTCTTTGGCATCTTCCATAAGAGCTCCTCCAGTTTTATGAGCACTATCATCAGTCATGGATTCAGTGATAGAGTTGAAGGCATTAGAGACTTTAGATCCGGCATCTGAAGCAGTTTCCTTGGCAGAATCCACCGCTTCTTCAGTGTTTTCCTTGACTGCTTCGGCATAGGTCATATTCGTCTCCTTGAAGTGATCAGCTGCATCTCCAACGGCGTTCTCAGTGTTCTCCTTCACTACTTCAGCATAAGTTGGTCCCTCGTTCAATGCTTCTCCAGTCTTATGAGCACTATCATCGAGGACAGATGCTGGAACTGAGCTCAATGCATCACCGACCTTTGATCCTGCTTGGGAAGCATCTTGAGCTGCGTCCTCAGCTTGAATTGGCCCGACCTCAACGAATCCTTCTGCAGTCTCTTTTAGGTCTTCAGCCTTGTCCTTGGCAGCTTCAGTGTACTCATCAAGTTTCTCCTCGGCAGTATTGAAGGCTTCTCCAGTCTTATGAGTGGAGTCTCCAGTGATAGAATCAGCAATAGAATAGACTAGATTAGCAATAGCTCCTCCAGCAGCTTCCACGTGTCCTTTTCCGGCTTCAGCATAGTTTTGAGCCGTTTCTTTGGCAGCTTCAAAGTTAGATTTGGCTGCTTCTGTAGCCTCTTCTTTCTTGAATTCGAGTTTTTCGTCCACATTACTCAAGGCTTCTCCTGTCTTGTGAGTGGAATCGGAAGAGACAGAATCGGAAATTGAATGAAGAGCATCTGAGACCTTGTTTCCTGCTTCTGATGCAGTATCCAATGAAGAATTTGCTTGTTCCTTGGCTGCTTCGAAGAACTCTTGAGTCTTCTGTTCGACTACTTCGAAAGTGTCCTTCGCAGAAGTGTCAGTTGGGGCTCCACCTTCTCCGTGGATAGCTTCAGCCAACGAATTGAAGGCTCCGGAGACAGATTCAGACACGGCTTGGACATCCTCAGCTCCTTCCTTCTTGACAGCCTCAAACAGTTCTGCAGCCTTCTTTTCTACCACTGCATGGGTGTCTCTGACATCAGTGAAGGCCTCTCCCGTCTTATTTTGAGTGTCTTCTTGAATTGAGTCTGACAAGGAGGAGAGAACCTTGTTTCCAGATTGATGATCAACAGCACCCTCTGATGCAACTGCTGATTTCACTGCTTCAAACAACTCCCGAGCCTTCTCTTCGACTACTGCGTGAGTATCTCTGGCAGTATCTTTGACGGCTTCAGTGGCTTCTCCAGCAGACTCCTTCACATCTTTTACGTCTTCAGACAATGCTTCTCCAGTCTTATGAGTTGTGTCACCAATGATGGATTCTTTGATTGAAGTGAACATATTCGAAATAGCACCTCCAGCATTCTCAGCGTGCTCTTTTCCAGCCTCAGCATAACTTTGAGCAGTGTCCTTTGCGGCCTCGAAGTTCTTCTTGGCCATGTCAGTGGCATCGTTGTAGACTTCTCCGGTTTTGTTGACTGCCTCACTGGTCTTGTCTGTGACAGTGGTGTATGCTCCGGTTACTGTGGATTTTACAGAGTCGACTGCATTTCCAGCTGTTTCTTTGGCTGATTCATATTTCTCCTTCACAGCCTCAGTGGCACTGTTGAAAACTTCTCCAGGAGATGTGATGGCGTTGGAGAGGACACCTTCCGCTCCTCGAGCACCTTCATTTGCGTCTTCCTTGGCAGCCTCTGCCTTGGCTCCGGCACGATCTTTGACATCTTCGATGCGATCCTTGACACCTGAAGTTCACAAAAATGAATAACAGGAAAAGTGAAGTTAATACTGAACATACCTTCTGAGACATTCTCAACTGTGTCCTTTACAGCCTCGTAATTCTTCTTCACATTGTCATTCATTGCTTCTGTCTCATCCAGCAATGCCTCTCCAGTTTTGTGAGCACTGTCTCCAGTGATGGATTCCTTTATGGATGCAATGGTGTTGGAGATGAAACCTCCAGCTTCCTGAGCACCTTCCTTAGCATGTTCCTTAGCATCCACAGCATGTTCCTTGGCGGATTCAGCATGCTCCTTGATCTCTTCCTTCGCATCTTCATTCAATGCCTCTCCAGTCTTATGAGTGTTATCTCCAACGATGGATTCCTTGATGGATGTCGCCGTATTCACAACGGCATTTCCAGCACTTGCAGCCTTCTCCTCCACAGTATTGAAGGCGTTTCTGGTGCTCTCCATCATATGATCCTCGATTTCTCCGACCTTTTTTCCGGCATCTGATGCATAGTCTCCAGCAGATACAACGGTGTCAGAGACGTATTGTTTGGTACTGTCGTAGGCTCCGCCGATTTTTTCTCCAGCTGTATTCACCTGGAAAATGAGAGAAATTGAAATTTATTTCATGGTTTACTCTTTAGAATTCTTAGATAAATTATAAAATTCGAAACTCTACTTTCTAATTTTTCAACCAAAATAAGAAAAGAAACTCACAGTTCCGACGACTTCATCTTTGGCTCCAACGGCGGTGCCTGTCACAGTGTCGTAGGCGTTGCTGACAGTGTCTTTCAGTTTATCAATGAAACTCATTTTGATTTGCGATTTGGGATTCTGAAATTTCGAAAAAAAAATTAGATGAAAAAAAAAACGAATTGAAGAGAAGAAGCAAAACGGAATGAGTGGAAAAGGGGAGGTCTCAAAACGAGAAAACCACAGAGAGAGAGAGAAATGAAAAACATGCTAGAATGTTCTAAATTGTTGTTCTATTCTGAAATATGTTGTTGTTCAGAAAATGACGTTGATCGTGTTGGTGTCTAGGAGTAGAGAACCGAAAATAAACAAAGAATCGAAAGATGAAATTATGAAAGATAAGCGAATAGAGAACCGAGAGAAAACAGTCAACATGAGGAGGATGGTCAGCTATGAAACACGGGGAATGGAGAAGATTGAATAGATGGAAAATAGTAAGTACTTGAAATTGTTGAAATTGTAATCAGATCTTTCTTCTACAGTAATTATAAGTATCCTATTTGAAGGGCACCAGGAACAATCTGAAAATCCATAGTTCTGAGTTAGGAAGGTTGGGTGAGACTGCTGAACGCAGACGCTTATATACATGGAAATGTTGACAAACAATGCCAAATAGGAAAGAAAAATAAAACGAAAATTGAATGATGATAGTGAAAGTTCATAGTTAAAAATAGTTGGGTCACGAGGAACGAAATGATAAGGAAATAGTTCAAGAAGGTGGAAAACAAGAGGTGGAAGCACTTGGTAGTTACAGTAACCTACAGGATTCTGAAAACACTCTTAGAATAACCCAAGCTACATATACCTAAAACCCCATCAACCAAGCTTACCGTTCCAAGAGTGAAACGCAAAGATAAGCTAAGAGTGTTCCTATAATAAAACCAATAAACTGAAGAATGTTTCAAAAGTGCCAAAAAGTATTTGAACCTTCTCCGCCTCCTTTCTCCTCAAGTGCGTCATTGAACTTCTCAGTATGAGGAGATAAAATCTATTTATCTTCATCTCCAGTCCGTCAAAAAATTGGAGCAAGAACGATTCAAAAATCATCAATTTCAAAGTGAAAAGATAAGAGATATTGTGGAGAGAATTCATTGATCTATATCCTCTTCAGAAGCTTTTATATACCCAAAATACTCTTGGTCCTCAAGCAAAACGCCCTCGGGAAGAAGAGATCACCTGATTTTTTCACTTTTTAACACAAAATAAAACCTCATGGGTTCCAGAAGAATTTGATTGTTTTGAAGGCTCCTCTCACGTGTTGATGTGCATAGTCAGTCAACACAAACCAATGGGGTTCCCCTTGTGACCTCAGAAAAAGTTAAGAGAAAGAGTAGAGAGTCAAATAGAGAAATAGAGATAGAGAGATACAAACATCTGGTGATTGGAAAAAGTGCGGATGATTCTTTATGACTCCGTCCGCCGGAAAAACCAGATGGGAAACAGATTTTTGTGGGATGAGGAGGAGGAAGAAGGAGGGAAGGATTTCAAACTTTTGGTGACAAGTGGAATTGTTTTAAAACGAGGAATTCAAAGGAAAATTCATGAATCTTGATGGTTGGGAAGCGTGGGGTTAGAGTTTCGAGAGCTCGGGACTCAAAATTGTCATATTCGGATTTCAATTCAGATTTTGGATCTGTCTGGAGTTATATTCAATTCATTGGGAGTTCATCACCATCCGAGTTAGATTAACTTCGATTGAAAATATAGAAATATCATGCAAAACAATTAACTAATTCATAGAATTAAGAAAATCATACGATCCATCAGATAGTTCAAACAATTCATCCTTCTGAAAAATCTGTCATCGAATCACTCTCAAGATTTTTTGGTAAATAGAAAATTCAGAAAATCCGCCCAACATAGCAAAATTTCAACTCAGAAATCGGGAAAAAGTAGGATTCAGATGATTCTCAAAATTATATAATACCATTTTGGAAATGATTTGAAATACGCACTAATTTTTCAGAATTGGAGAAAAGATTTCACAAAAAAATAGAATTCTTTATGAATACTCAAAAAATCTAAGAAAACAAATTCTATCCCAATTTATATACCCAATACCAAGCCATGCTCCCATTTTGGTCTTTGGTTTTCCACGGAACACATCGAAAAGTCTGGACGCCGTGGTCGATGAACCCTAAACAACAAAAAGGAATGACCATTAGAAATGGTCATTTGTTTACGCGTCGCCCCGAGAAGTGTCCTTGGCATAGTGCCAAGTAAAAATAAGTATGCAAAAAAGAGAAGGACTGACGGCAAATTTCTTTTCCAAAGCTACTAATGGAAATCAGTAGAGGAAGAAATATTCCAAAGTTATCTTCAACTGATGTTTAGTGTTCAAAAAATGAAAAAGAAAGTTTTTATAAAATTTATTCACATGGCAAATAATCAAAGTGAACATTTTTCTTATAACAGTTTTCTAGAATCCAATGGCTCTTCATGGTTTTTTGCGGACACGTAACTGACTTCATCGGCGATATAAGTGGGCTCTTCAGTGCTTTCTGTATCACCGCTTGATCCTTCTTTTTTCTCGCCTTCCTCCTTGGAGTCATCTGGAATTCGAAACATCAAATCAAAATGAAAATAAAGAATCAGGATAGAGGATTACCTGATTTATTTTCAGAGTTTTCTGAAGATTTTTCTTCGGTCTTTTCATCCTTTTTATCTTCAGATGTATTTTTGTCATCAGAAGATTTATCGTCTTTTTCTTCGTCCTGGAAATAAAAAAGTTTTTTTTATTGCTATGTTCATCCCCACTGCACTTTTTGTTCTAATTTTCCTGATGGATCTATTCTTTATTTGTGATAAGTTTCTATAGAAATGTTTATCAATAAGAATGGCACAAATGAAAAATGGATCCATCAGAAATGTAATCTATGTATTTACAGACAAACATTATAACATTACAAATGACCTAATTCACATTAATTTGAAATGTTTGTACAACCTAAACATTCTAGAATTCAGTACCTTCTTTTTGTCCTCATCAGTTGATTTCTTGTCGTCAGATCCTTCTTTTTTATCACTATCCTCTGACTTTTCTTTGGCTGCTTCATCTGATTGAGCCTTGGCTTCATTTGCATCCTGTGCTGCCTTATCCTTCGATTCTTCACTACTGGAGCCATCTGCTTTGTTATCAGAAGATGATTTGATTTCAGTTTTAGTGTCATCTTTCTCATCTTTTTGCTCCGACTTTTGAGCAGAGTCTTCAGAGTTTTGGTCTCCAGATGACTTGTTCGTACCTTGGGGAGCTTGACTGTGATCCCCTGGTGCATCTAAATTGACTCCTTCCACTGGTGTTGTCGCTCCTGTATCCTTGGAATCTTCTTTCTTGTCATCGGATTTTTCATCGGTTGATGATTTCTGAGAATGATATTTTTTGAAAAATATGGAAGTTAATAAACGGGTGATCACTGACCTCGGCTGTTGGAGCTTGACTATGATCTCCTGGTGCATCAGGATTGATACCTTGCACCGGTGTTGTTGCTTCTGGTTTCTCAGAATCCTCTGATTTCTCTTTTTTGTCTTCCGTTTTGTCATCAGTTGATGGCTTCTGAAAGTTTTTATTTTCAGTTTCAATAGAGTGTCATCTGGAATATTTCTTACATCAGCTTTCGGCGCCTGACTATGATCTCCTGGAGCATCCGGATTTATCCCCTCAACTGGAGTTGTTGCTTCTGACTTCTTTGATTCCTCTTCAGCAGATTTATCATCGGTAGATTGGTTCTGAAACATTTGCCATTCCTCATTCCTTGGATTAACTGTAGCAAACACTAACCTCTGCTTGTGGCGCCTGACTATGATCCCCTGGAGCGTCTTTGTTCACAACTGGAGCTTTTTCTTTATCATCTGAATCCTTTGATTCTTCAGATTTGTCACTGGATTTCTCCTAAAAATCATTAACCAAAATAGAAAAAAAAATTTCCCAAGAAAAGAACTACCTCGGTTTGTGGAGCTTTACTATGATCTCCTGGTGCTTCTAGATTCACTCCTTGATTTTTTGGTTCTTCCCCTGAAGTCTTCTCTCCTTCAGATTCTTCCTTCTTTTCCGGCTCCTCCGGTTTTTCTGGCATTGTGAAATTGAATGGCATTTGAGCAGGTTTCTCAAGAGTTTGTTCGACTTTTCCCATCACAAATTCGTCCTTAGCGTCTACTGAGCCATCATTTGCTTCTGGCTCCTTCGGTTCTTCTTCGGCTGGTCCAGGCTCATCTTTTTTCACTTCTGATGATCCTTCATTCATCGATTCTGGAGACATGACTGATTCTTTATCTGGACTCATCGCTTCTCCTTCCTCTTCTGATTTTTCATTGCTATTTCCAGTGAGGGCATCTTTGACAGAGTGGAATACACTTGAAATGATACCTCTCTCATCATTTTCTTTTCCGTATTCTTCCTTTTCAAGAGGATCCAATTTGGATTCGACGAAGGAGGTGGTGATGTTATCTTCAATTTTGTCGAGCAAATTCATTTTTCGTGAACTAAATTCTGAAAAATTTGAATTGTTAGGAAAAAAGCAGAGCAAAATGAAGACGGTTCCCGAGAAAAAAAGGACTGATTGAAGCTAATGCCCTTGGAAAAAAAGTACCTGAGATAACGGGGCCTGATCTTTTATTGGAGGTCAAACAAAGTTCAAATTTTAAACTTCAGCCAGAAAAGAAACAGATTCCAATCTTCTTTTTATACAGTCTACAAGTCAGATGATCCAACCAAGACCCCATCAAACCATCCAAAATGACGTTTCCTTTTGAAATGATATGATTTTTTGAAAAATAGGTGCCCCGAAAAATTCCTTCAACTTGTTTTATAAACTAAATTGCACGTGTTTCAGCTGACAGACAAAAAGTGATCCCCTCTAATGAGGAGAGAGAAGAGACGCAGAGAAAATGGCAGAGGTCAACAAAAACATGGTCGTTGGTGTGTTTGTTCATCTGTGAGCTGTTGCGACGGTTTTTTTTTCGTTTGGTGAATCATAGTAGAAAGAATACGAACATAAATGAAAATATCGAGAGCTGAAGGGGTTCTCGAATCGTCTATGGAATGATGGCGAGAGGAACGGAGTGTTGTAGATGATAACAGTTTGAAATTATTCTGCGGGTTGAATTGCTCAAGTTTTGGTAGTGTTTTCTATAGTAGCTCAGATCTGATTTGAGAATGGGTTTCGAAATAAAATAAAAGTGAAAGTTTCTTTGTCGGTTTAATTAGCTGAGAACATGAAATTGAGATTTAGGCACACGAGTGTTATTAACGTTCTGAATTTTGCACTTTTTCGAAATAAAAACGTCAAATTCTGGAAAAAATAACGATGATAATTTCCCGCTTTTCGACTCCAAGTTTTTCCCTCGGAATCCCAAAAATCCTTCTCTGAAGTTAATTTTTCAATTACAAAACTTCGTTTTCGACTTTATATACAAATTTATTCATTATGGGAAGAAATATCAAGAAAAAAATATGAGAGGATCGGAAAATTGAGAGAATAATTCAGGAAGATCAATTGAATTTCTTACATATCCTTCGATTCGGACATCTTTCTACTATCATCCATAGCCTCCAAATGACCATCATCTCCATCTGGATTATTGAATGCTTCTCCTGTTTTATGACAAGTATCTCCAATTATTGATTCTTTCAGAGTTTTGAATGCATCCGAAACACGATGTCCACTGTATGGAATTGGAGGAACCGAAGGTTTACTGATAGTGACTGGTCCCACTCTTCCTTCGAAGTAATGGTTGAGGTCGTCGATTTTGTCTTCCATATTTGGATTTGGAATGATTGAAATTGCTGAGTTCTGAAATCTTCTTTTTTCGACTTTGAGTTTGTAAGAATCAAGGAAAAAAGAAACAAAACGACAGAGATAAGTTTCAAATCAAAAAAGTCAACTCTGAAACCTGACAAGAAAAGAAAACTTACCTTGCTGTTTCGTGTTCTTTTATATGCTCTAGTCAAATGAGCAACTATAAAAAACACAGATTTTCTAGAAAAAGTCAACTGGTCAACAACAAAAAACATGGTCCTTGGTGTGTTTTTCTCATCTGTGAACAACAAATCTTGCTCAGAAAAAAGAATAGGATAATTGGAACTTTCTAGATATGGGTTGTCTGAGTAGATCGAGAGAGGAACCGATAGACGATCGGGTTACTGTAGTTGATACCAAAAAAAAATTAGGTTTCAGTCGATAGAATATCTGAAAGTCGGGAAAAAATAGTTTGAAAATTTTTGGTCTGTGTTCCTAACTTCAGCCCATACTTATCGAGTTCACAATTTGAAGTTTTTCGCTAATCAGAAAAGTGAAAAAATGTAAAATCTTTTGGAAAAATCTTGAAAAAACGAAAATCGACAAAAGTTTTTCAACAAAAAGTCTACCAGTCTTTTTAGAGCACATTTGAGAAGAAAAAAAGAAAAACACGTTTTCCGATTCTCTCAGTATCCGATTCTCTCAGTATTAAAAGTCCCAATCGATGAAAATCCTAAAAATTCTAAATTTCAAAACTCTTTCTGTAATTAATTTCTGGTTTATCCGTTTCAAGACTTTTCAAAACCCAATTTTCGGTCTTTTTATACATTTATTTACATCAAGAAAACCTTCCGCAGACAAAAATATATACAAAATCAGAATCTACAAAAAGAAACAGCGACTATAGGATGAATTGTTGTGTGAAGAAGTTCAATTTATTCCTATTTCACATATCCTTTGATTCGGACATCTTTCTCTTATCATCCATCATTCGTGCATCATCCTCATCTGGATCATTGAATGCTCCACCGGTTTTATGGGAAGAATCCCCAATGATTGCATCCTTTAAATTCATGAAGGCGTCCGAGAGACGGTGTCCAGTTGAATGTGATTCGTGAGATGATTCGTGGTGTGTCGTTTGTTTGTCGTCGAGTGGATTCAGCTTGTGTTCGACATAAGAACTGCTGATGTTGTCCTCGACTTTGTCCATGAAGTTCATTTTTTGAAGCGATTTTATATTCTGAAAAATAAGTCCTTTTTTTTGAAAATCGGAAAGGAGGAACGTCAAGAAGAAACAAATGGTCGGTAAAAAAAGAAAGGAAACGGACGATTCTGTCATACAGAACTGCAGACAGACAATGTGTCATAACTTTGAGATGAAGACAAAAACATACAGAGAAAGACATCCGGACTCACAGACATTCACACGTACACCAACAAATAGAAATGTTTCAGGCTGATATAAACAGTTCAGACATCCGGACACTAGACTTTTTTGCGGACCAGGGACCGCCCTGAGAGGAAAACAGCATCCAAATCACAAAATAAAACCAAATATTTCTAAGAAGAAGAGTTATGAAATAAGCAAAGCATCTAAAACCAGAAACCTCCTCCTTTATATACCAAAAGTATGACCGATGCCCTCTTTTCTCAATGCTCACATGATGAAAACAGACACTCCGTCTCCCCCAAAAACGATAAACAAAAATAGAAAGGGGTTCCAGAAACGTCTACTCTGTAAGAGTTGTCAACATGTTTCGTCGTGTGACTGAAAACTGAAAAATAGGGGTAAAGAGAACGGGACAAGAGAGTTGTTATTTGTTTTTGGAGGGTAAAAAACCGAAGAAGTTTGGTGAATTACTGGATGATTTTTGAGTGGGATATCAAAAATCATAGATAACAAACGGGGTTTTTCGTCAGGAATGGGAGATAGGGGGACTCCGAAGAGCAACATTTTGTTCGAAATCTGGCAGGGTTTGGAAAAAAGAAAGCTCGAGATGTCATTTTATTGGGATTTTCAAAACTTTAGAGATTCAAGAATGAAAAAGTCGGGAACAGAGCATAAAAAATTCAAGGATTGCAGCAACGATTTTTTTGCACTAGAAATCAACTAGTACAAATTCTTTGAGAGACTGCTTTGTGGAGTTTTGAACGATAATTCTGGCTAGATTGTTCTTTTTGTTCACATAACATTGTTATCCTTTTTCACCCTTTGGTGAAGCTAGAAAAAATACAACGAACTGAATCTGAATAAGGAATTGGCACAAATTTTTTGTTGTTAAAGGAAGGCGGAACTAAAAATATTATTCGTCTGAAAATTTGGCGGTAGAGATACCTCTGATGGGTTTGAACCTCAGGTCCATTTGGCTGAACACCAAAAGCGTCACCGAAAAGCGCGATGATTCTGCTTGCCTATGACCGCCGAGGTCTTTTTCAGTCTCGATACGAGTCTCAATTTAACGAGCGTTCTCACCTCCTTCAATGTTTTCAGACAGATTGTGGAGAAGTTTACCACTTTCGAACTTTTTGAAGAAACTTTCAACTTTGAAGTTTTTCGGTCCCGATTCTCATTTCATCAGATAGACAATTTCTTTTCTTCCACATTTCTGAAAATTTGATTTTTCCCCCCATTTGATGTTCTTATTCCCGCAAACCCAATATAAAACATTTGCTTGTGGAATCTATTTTATTTACATCAGGGAAAAGAAAATCAGATTGTACAGAAAAAAGGTGAATATGGAAAGCGGTGAAAATGTTATACATTGAGAAACTTCTCCAAAAAGACCCATTCTTTTTTAAAGTCGAAAAAGTGGAAATTTAGGTATAGTTATTTCTTTTCGTTTACAACTCATTCACGGCATCCTTCACGGCATCCTTGGCATCAGCGGCCTTCTGCTTAGCAGAATCCCAGGCTCCTTGAGCCTTGTCCTTGGTGGCATCCCATGCTCCAGCGGCTCCGTCCTTTGCTTGTCCAGCCTTCTCAGAAGCGGCATCCTTGGCTTGTCCAGCCTTGTCAGAGACAGCGTCCTTGGCAGCGGCAGCCTTATCGTTGACAGTGTCGATGGTCTCGGCAGCCTTGTTTTTTCCAGATTCGTAGGTATCAGCGGATCTCTTGGAGATCTTTTCCTTGGCAGCATCGGCAGCTCCAGCAGCCTTATCCTTCAAGTCTCCGGCCTTTTCCTTAACGGTATCCATAGCATCATGAGCCTTGCTCTTGGTTGCATGGTAGTCATCAGCGGATCTCTTTTGAATCTTTTCTTTGGTGGCATCATAAGCTCCAGCAGCCTTGTCTCTAGCCTCTCCAGCCTTGTCTTTGATAGCCTCCTTAGCCTCTCCAGCCTTTTCCTGGAATAAATCGTTGAGAGTGTCGGAATATTTCTCATTAATGTATACCTCTACTTTTTCCTTGGCATCTTCAGACTCAGTCTTGGCAGTTCCGACAAGGTTCGAGGCCTTTTCTTTGGTGGCTTCCCAGGCTCCAGAGATGGTATCTCCAATTTGCTCAGCGTAGGACTTGGACTTTTCCTTGGCAGCTTCAGCAGTTTCAGCGGCAGAGTCCTTTGCTTGTCCGGCCTTATCCATAGCAGCATCCTTAACCTCTCCAGCCTTGTTCATAGCGGCATCCTTGGCTTGTCCGGCCTTATCCTTAGCAGAGTTGATGGCATCAGAAGTAGCTCCGGCAGTCTTATCCTTGGCAGTGTTGTAGACATTGGCGGCTCTGTCCTGAAAGAATTATTTAATGAATATTCTTTGTATTCAGTGTTCAAATTGTCAACTTACCCCCATGGATTCCGCAGCATCTACGGCGCGTTTCTTAGTGTTTCCAGTGATCTCAGCAGCCTTATCCTTGGTAGCCTCCCAGGCTCCAGAGATCTTGTCTCCAGCCTGTTCAGTGAGGGATTTAGCCTTGTCCTTAGCATCTCCAGCCTTATCCTTTGTTGCGTCCCATGCGTCTGCTACCTTATCTTTGCCTTGTTCGTAGTGACCTCTGGCTCGAGCTGAAGCCTGAAAATTGCAAAGTTAGAATTCTTCAATTCCCCAGAAGCATAAGCTACTATCCCACAGTCTAAGACACCATCTAGATCCCTGGGAGCTATTTGTCAACAATTGTAGTGCTCTCTTACTATGTTGTTGTTGTATTAATCTCTGGTGTACCCCTTCTTCTAGCAGAATAAGAAAAATAAGAAAAAGCAAGAGAAGAGAAGACATCAGAGACCACAAAAACAACAACAGCTGGTCAAGACGAGGGAACCCTGTCTGATGTGTCTGCGTCTCTTCATGGGGAATCCCTCTCTCGTAATTTGTTGACAGAGGAGAGAGAAGGGGAGAGGAGGACAAAGTATTTTGAAATCGGTGGTCTCTGACCAAGGAAGCTTCTAGACAGCGGGTCCTAAAGTACTTACCGAGTCAGTATCAATTGAGCATACAGCGGCGATGAGGACCGCGAAGAGCACGGGAGCGAGAATTCGCTTGAAAGTCGTCATTGTTTTTTGTGAAATTTGAACTGAAAATTGGAATTGAGGATGGAGATTTTTGGAAGGTACGGTTTATATATTGGGAAGGAATAAGAAGAAAACAAAAAAAAGTGGGAGGTTCTGAAAATATATTTGTGATTTTGATCAGTTACTTGGTTTTTTGAAGGATCACGTCATGGAAAAAGGTAAACATGGAAGGGAGTAGAGTTTGATATGACTGTTGTGGGAAGGAAACTGTCTAGAAATCAAAAGTGTAAGGGTAATAGGATTCCGGGTATACCGATACTGAGTCCATAGGATTTTCTCTAAAAATAAAGAGAAAAGTTGAGATCCACACTCGGAAAGTACTGAACATTTGGTAGCTAAAAATTCGTGAGTTTTGAAATTTCAGATGGCTTCTTTTTCGGAATCAGGCCGAAATGCTGGAATTTCAATTCAAATTCTGCTGAGATTTCTTCTGGAAATACCATTCTCAGGTCTAAAAAGTCAGGATCTCATGATTTTGAATGATTCGTTTTCTGAAGCTAAAAAAGAAATATTAAGAATTTTTCAGAATTTTCAAAATTAGAGATTTCAGAAAATTTCAGAATAAGCATTCAAAAGCAGAATTATGCTAGAAAATTCTAGAAAACAGGAGAAGGAGAAAACAAGGGGATTCCCCATCTCTTCCTGCCCATTGGAGTATCCCAGAAGAGAAGAGAAGAGGAGGAATTGTTGACACCAAGGGCATTATTCTCCACCCTTTTTATACTCGAACAGATGAATGTGATGATTGGTCTTTGAGATGTTACTCACTTCTTTTTGGTGAGCCATTTTGATAACACGGACCACTTGTTTACAGTTCATATCCATTGGCCACGCCCCCTTTTGGGACCTCAATTTTTGAGGATCGACTGGCGGAGGGGATTTAGCAAGAATCAGTGAACTTTCGAAGAAGAAAATTGGTGAACCAAACTAAATCGAAGTGGACAAAAAGATCTTTGAGAGAAGAAATCAATTAGGATAGCTCCTGGTGATCTTTGAAATGTTTATTTGTTGGGAAAAAGTACTGAAAGTGATGTTTTTATCATGATTTTGTAATGATACGACAGTGAGGAAATAGAGAGCAAGATGTTTTAAAAATCACTTGATTGTCGGAAGAATAGTTTTCAGAAGATCAGAATATCATCACGAACTGTCCTACTTTCCAATTGGTCATTTTCAAATAAAAGTAAATAAAACAAGTATTTGGTGTTCTTTTTTCATACAAAGCAAACAATTGAGGATGAGTTTCGTGAACTGACTTTTTGTATGGTTTTGTTTTCAAATAACAAAAGTTTTTATGAAACTCAGAAACTGATTTCTCCATGTTTTTACTTTTTTACAAGTAATACATAAATTAGTGACTAGCTGGTAACCAAGCAGCTTACTTTCCATTGAAATATCTGACCTGAAACTATAGAATAGTTTGAAACTGTTGAAAATTCTCCTGATGGTCAAAACATTTTCTATGGCTTATGAAGCTTTTGAACGTATCAAGTATAGGTAGAACTCCATTTTTGTAGTTGAAGACTTTTCTGTGCAATCAGTTTTCATCCAGTAATTTTCTCAGAAATTGCTCATTATCCTATTAATTTCGATGATGTCAAGGTACGAGCTCTATCTGTCGGGAGAATGGTTGTAAAAGAATAGTTTTCAACTACAAAAATGAAGTTCTAGCTATGCGTGAAAAGCTCGAACTTTTTTTGAGCCGTAGAAAAAATTTTTGACCGTGTGGCCCATGCTCAAAGTTGGCTGAAATCAACTGAAAAACAAGCTGTAGTTTATGCGGGACCATTCATTTTCAAAACGTTCAGTTAACAGTTTCAAAAAAAAATATTTCGATATAGTTGTGTAGTTTACCATTATAAACTCGAACTGTTTCGTCAAAAATTTTTCTCTGTCCATGTTTGAAGCTTCGAAGAGTAACCATCCCAATTCCAGTATTTCTCTGTCAATTTTCTGGAATATTTTCTCCAATTCTCTGAAATTTGAAGTTACTTGTCTATTTCCAAGGATCTCTGAATCGTTAACTTTGAAGATCTATGCTCATTTTCCTTTTCTAGAATATTCACATTCAAATATGATTTCCTTTTCTCTCTTATTCAAAAAACATCGATCTCTGAACCTATTACCCATCACTCTTCTCCGTTATGTTTTGCATGCGAACAGCTGGTGATTGGTCTTTGAGGTGTAACTATTTTACATGTGTGGAAGAGCCTCTTTCCAGAAGAAACAAAGAATAACACGATTGTTTACGTTTTCCGGAGTGGGGAGAGATTTTTCGAAAATGATAAAACAATGGATAGCTCGATGGCGGAGGAGCATAAATAATAGGTTTTTGAGGAGATTTTTGAAATCGAACTCAAAATACTTCGTGATTATTGAGGTTTCAGATCCTCAACATTTTTTGAAAGCCTGACTTTTCAAAACTTCAAAAAAAAACCATGTAAACTTTATGAGTGTTCAAGAACACACCGAAAAAAAATTCATTGATAATTTAGAAATTCAAAAAGTTAATGTTGTTGATGCTCGGCCTTCTTCTTCTCAACGAATGCAGCAAACGCAGCTTGATCTTCAGAAGATTGAGTCTTCATGTAGTCTCCAACTTGAGTCATGTAATTCTCGAATGCAGCATGAGCGGCTTCACGATCTCCAGCAGTAGCTGAGAAGTCAGGGGCCAGTTTGATGATTCCTTCAGCAGCTTGCGATGAAACTCCAGCAGCAATCATTTCAGCTTTCGCTTCTTCAGCTGAAACTCATTTTTTACTTTGAAAAATCGTTCACAAAAACAGTGGAAGTTAGAACAAACCAGTTGGAATTCCAGCAGAAACAACAACGATGACAGCGGAGAGGGCAATGAGGAGCTTGAACATTTTGGTTGAGAATTGAATGATGTTCTATAGTTTCCATGGGTCTTTTTATATGATTTTCAGAGACTGTATCACAGTACATCGACACCAATAACTTTTTAATGAAGTGGAGGGATGCAAAAGATGAACACAGAGAATTGAGAGACGAAACTGTGATTTGTTCTATTGAATACGGCACAAAGTTTGTGTTTTTTCATGATTCATATAGTCTGTCGTTCAGAAAAACTCGTACAATTGGTTTTTTGGACGAGTTTTCAGTTTCATAAATTTTATGTCTCGGTATGAATCAACGCAGAGACAGGTTTCGATTTTCGTGACTACTTTTAATTTTTGAAGTTTTTGGCTTTTTGAAAAATCCTATTCGAGAACAATAAAACTAATTGGAACAAAAACTGAAACTTTTATTCGGAACAACTCAAAAAATCAAAAAATCAAAATTTTACAATAAATAATTCATGAAACAGGTGAGAACATATCGTAAAGATTTTGAGGTAAAGCATACAAATTGAGCAGATTTTTAATCTCCATGTACTCGTGAAATCTGTGAGATGCCCGTTGAATCGATGGAAGAATTGATAGAATTGTCCCCAATCTCAATGCCACGTCATCATAAATATTCATAGATTGATAATAAAATAATAGATCTCGAATGATTGAATTCCTCATTTGATTTGCTTCTTCTTGGGCATTCTTTCTGTCAGATTCTGCTTCTAAATCAGATCCCCAGAGGATAATTGCAGCAAGTGCCAGAAACTCATAGATATCCACTTTTTCAGCAGATAATGGATGAGTTATGCAGGTTCGGAGCACTTTGAACTGTTGGGCAAACATTGAAATTGTTTCTTTTTGAGAGAATTTTTGATTGTTGTTGTTGAAATAGGATTCTAGATGCTCGAGATCAATGTAGTCACCAGAAGGAATCAGCATCACTTCGGGTTTGTCTGGAATTGCACAAGTTGGAAAATTTGAAAAATGCTCTGAAATGTAAGAACTCACTTGTTGAATGTCCATTGAAAGAACTTTCGAGAAGTGTGAACGGTAGGAAGAAGTTTTTGAACAGAGATCTTTTTGTGTCTGGATACAGTTTAGAATATTCTGGGAAAGCTTCACAAAGGAACTGATAAACTACTGTCATCTCCTTGAGATACACATCCTGGAGCTCGCTGAAGCAAATTGCGCGGGATGGTTGGTTCTGAAAGAGTTGCAATTTCGATTTCAGAATTTTCAAGATCATTAGTTCTCAGGTTCATCCAGAGTCTCAATTCTCTTTCCATCATTTTTAAGCCTTCGTTCACTAACCTCAATCCGATTATGCACCTCCTTTCTGACAATAAGTAATCTCTCGTACGCTCTTCTCATCGTATCCAAAACTGGTTCTCCGCGACTCGAAAAACTTTCCGAAACACTATGAAGACCGTCTCGTTTTCCGAGTGTATCGCGTTTTTGTTGAACCGCTAGAAAAGTATTTTATCATAATTTTCTAAGAGCGCAGACTTACCCGAACGTTTCATTCCAACGTCAATACATTTATCGTACCGACATGACCGACACATGTTGCGAACGTCTGTAAACAGGAGACTACGGAATGGCTACAACTGTTTGTAGTCAGGGGACTCACTTGATAAAATGAAACATTGGTTATTTTTCGGGCATTCATGGATTTTGTTGAGTTGAACTGTTCGGCGGAAGAAGGCGGCACATGCTCTAAAAATTCAAATTAATCGATAGTACTTCAATTTCATACTTACCTACAGGCTGCTGCCCCAAAATGATGTCCATCAGCTACTTCACAACAAATCAAACAATAAGATGGAGCGACATTAGAAACACCTTCGAAGCCATTCATGAGATGGGATGAGCTCGGCATTTTTTTTCTGAAAATAAAGTTTTCAATTTGACGGAAACCAACATTCAGAAGCAGAAAAACACATAAATGATGGAAATCAAATAAATTGGTTCAATTTGTTTTGTTTATATAGGCAAAAATAGTGTAGTCGGCGTAGTCAACGTAGTCAATGTGTTTGACACATTTTTCATTAAATGAATGATGAAGATGATGAAGGAGATTCTAATTGGATTGATAATGAAGGAAAAATAATTACTTTTTGATCTACAGATAAATTTGATGTTTGGATGAATTTATGTTAGAAACCGCAGAGACGAAATCAATGAATCTGATTTCCACAACGAGAAAAAAAACAAAAAGCGATAGGTTCCACCGAGATTTGAACTCGGGTCGCAGGATTCAAAGTCCTGAGTGCTAACCGCTACACCATGGAACCGCCGGCGAAAGTAGGTCTACGAGGACTACAGGAAAGAGAGGGTAAAGGGAAGTGATGGGAAAGAGGGGGAAGTTTAGATAGCGGTGTGTTATGTGAGTGTAGTGTACAGTGGAGGTGAGTGGGCACTGAAGTATCCTGAAGTGAGAAGGTAACCTTATAGAATAGTGATAAAACGAAAGCTATCGAGTTAAGAAATACTATTTTAATCTAATGAATGTTTTCCGGTAAAGTTTTAGTCCAGTACTTTGAAAAAAGTAACCAAAAAGTTTGAATAAGTTTCATAAAACTGTAGTATTTTTTAGAAGAAAAGAATGAATAATTTGAGGTAGATGTATAATTGAATTGAAGGTGAAAAAGAAAAAAAACAGTCAAAAAAAGTTTCTGACTGCCTGGTATACTAACACCCTCACTGTTCATTCTATCACCTCTCCCGTCATATGGCTTCCTATCACTTGTTTTCTCTACAATAACATCAATGATCACATCTCAATACAGAAGGGGAGTGAAACATAGAGATGATAGTGAATAAAATGAGATTAGAGACCACTGTATCAGAGTCCGAGGTTTTTTACAAGGCCAAGGTTTGAGGATAAAACTGGTTTCAAGGAAGTGATATTGAAAAAAAATTCGGATTGAACAGCTAACATTATGACAATCTTGTTTTGTTGGTCGGAATAAAAACGAGAAGAATGACTTCCCAGTTCTCTTTTATATCCTTCTCCTCATAGTACGGTCAGGACACCTGAACTTGTACTTACTTTTGAAAAACAAAAGAAGAAGGAGGCAACAAAACACAGGGAAATTGAAAATTCATTGAAAGGGGAAGCAGAAAATGAAAAGAGCATACTTGGAAAATTTCGGCCCGGCCCGGCCCGGGCCGGGTCGGGCCGGGCCGGGCCGATGGAAAATTTGCCGGCCCGGCCCGGCCCGGTCGGCCCGGATTAAGATTTTGAAAAAATTTCATCAATTTTTTTTTGCAAAACTTTTCCAAAAATGTTCAACTTTCATACAAAAGTATCAAAAACATCAATATTCTTCATTTCAATCCGAAATAGCATCATAAAACACCATTTTACTCCAAAAATCGCCTATTGAAAAATCAGCTCTGAAAATCCGGGCCGACCGGGCCGGGCCGGGCCAGGCCGGGCCGGGTCGGCCCGGATTTTCAGAGCTGATTTTT
>GL379874.1:183647-199586 GCA_000143925.2 Caenorhabditis brenneri | reverse complement strand
ATAGTGTCGGTCTCCGATCTCGTCACCTCCTGTCGTGCGTTGCCGGATCCGGATACCTCGGATGCTGGAAGGAGAAGCGCGGAATTACGCACAGAAACGTTTCATTTGTCTTCCGAGCTTCTTCTCTCAGGGCTCGCGTTGTGACAGCTCAAAGTAGGCTCATTCATGGAAGGTGAGGTAGCGAAAAACACACACTTTAGGTATAGTTTATTGTTCAATTCATGAGATCACAAAAATTGAAAATCAGTCGAAATGTCAACACACTGAAAGACAAAGAGCATGAAAAAGCTAAGGCACATCTTTGAAACAGGATCGTTTCTTTATGACGGATTTCTAAAAATCCAGTTTCAGGTTCATTAGAAAACTTAAATTCAACAGCTTTTATGTTATGAGAAAATTTCCTCGATAAATCTGTTGGAAATTAATAAATGATTTGCTCATGACACCGCTTGTCACAGGTAATCTGCTTCAAAATGGTGCTAAAAATTGTTTCAAGTTCGGCCTTGCCATTGTTGGAACTTCATTGTTTCAAAATATACGTGGGTTTTGGTGGGTCTCAGTTTCGAAACGTCTAGTTGCGAAGTGTCGCGGAGCCTCAGGAACTTACACTCAAAGAAAAACAGTATTTATAGATATCCCGTTGCTCGACTAAATCCTTAAATGCCATGTACGCAGTAGTCAGACAATCATATGATCTCTCTGTCATACAAACATTTTCTCTCATTGGAATTGAATGACCCAGGACCGCGAGAACCACGAGAATAGTCAAAAAGTCTCGAAACATGTTGGAATGATATGAAATGTTACGAGTTAGACCTCTTTATATATGTCCGAGAATAAAAGAGTTCTTTTCAACAATAAATTCTTCCTCCGATATGAGTTTTTTATGAAAAGATGATTTCATTATTACATTTTTTGCTTTTTTTTCGGGAAAAGATGATTTCATTCACGATGGAAACTAATGAGTCAGAAACATGGTTTGTGATGTTTCTCATGGTCCAGAAAAAAAGCTTCATCCGTCACACATCTATTCGAATTTTTAACTTTTAGGTTACCTCATACATTCTATCATTCCTTCAACCAAAATATTCAAAATCGAGATTCCTAACTAAAATGGTCCTGTTGTCAATTAATCCGTACCACATGGTCACTTTACTCCTCTTAGAGGATTCTCCCGCCTGCACAGCGAGTGGTCCGTGTCCAATTACCTTATTATGTCGACACTGCTCCTTAATCCCCTCAACAGGTGAGAAGAAATTGAGAGGAAACAGACACAAAGGAGTAAACAGCCGATTAATTGGGAGGAGCTCAGGGAAAGGAAGGTTCATTCTCTCTACGGGCGCATCATCTTCTGGTTCTTTTTGATTTTTTATTCTGGATATTGAGTTTTTTTCGATTCGACTAGTACTCTTCTCTTTACAGGTTACATTAGAAACAACAAACAAAGAGCAAAATGGATATAGGGTCTTCCGGTTTCCTCCAAACTCTGAATATTGAATCAATGGTAAGTCAAGAACTTCCGTTCTAACCCACCTACTAAAATTATTTACAGACTATGGATCAATTGAAAGAATGCATGGAGGATTTTGATTATTCTTTAGTTGAGAAACCAATTTTATGGACAATTAAGAAGTGTCGAATACACTCAACCGACGGTTCAACACTACGAGAGCCAACAGAAAAGAATCGATCTTACTATAGAAGAGAACTCACTTACATGATAAATCAGATTCAATTGGATAACTTGCGAAGAATTGAAAAACGACTTCAGGAGTTTTTGGAATTCGAACAACTCGCCACGTCAATTGATTCCTCTTTTAAGAATCTCATGACATGTCTTGGATGCGACGTCAATTTTTCAAATGATGCTCTTGACGAAATCAAATTGAAATGTTTTGTGGAAAACTTCAAAGATTGTACTCATCGCGTCAAGGAATCTGAGAATGTCAAACACACTTCTACTCAGGTTTTCAGACCGAGATCTTCAATAGATCGTGGAATAGGTATCAGAAGTAAATGCTGGGATCGCATGCTGAGTGTTCAAGAAATGATGGAAAGTGTGACAGCTGTGGAGAACCGATGGAAAACGGATAAGAAGGTGAGGCAAAAACAAAACGGCTCGATTTGATTTAACAGTTTGTAACTTTTCAGAACGTCTATGAAATTCTTATCAAGTCAGGGGAAATTGTCAATAGAGATGATAAAGATGGAAAGAAAATCTTGTTCACTTGGATTCCAAAAGTGCAACAAGAAGATTTTCTTCAAGAAAACGAAGTGTCTTCGAACATTTGGAACATTATAAAGGGAATTGAAGACGCGAGCCTGAATGAACTACGAGGGATATTCGATCTAATGAAAGCGGAAGTGAAGAAAAGGATTCGATCAGTCTCCATGAAACGCAATAGACGTACTTTGAAAGACAAGATGTTTGGAGGATTATCTAAGAATGGAGAATCCAGGGATGTCTCTAACAGCCCAATTGAAAATATCAACCTTCCAATTATTTCACCGCATCCATATTCAATTAGTCAGCTCATGGATTCTCCAGTTGTTCCATATTCTCTAATGCCATCATTCAACTCTAATCTATCACCTGGTACTTTTAACACAATGACATCGTTTGGAAACCTTTCGATGGCTTCTGGTAATGAGAACAATGCACCAGGTTTTCCAGGATTCGATAACTTGAATAATCAATATTTATAAATGCCTATTTTGCAGAACGTTTCTCAAAACGTCTTTTTTCACATTTAGTTTCTTGTATATTTTCCATCATTATATTCAAGACATCTGACTATATTGTTCATCTGATTCTCGAAAAGCTAACAGCTGTTGTCATTTTTAACCTGAACTTTCCTACTTCAATTCTTCCATTCCAACTGCATTTCACAGTTTTTGTCTCAACGACTTTTTTATTTTCTTCTAACTGCATATCATGCTCTCCGAATAAAGATCTTGTTCACCACATATTGGTCTCTCTACTGTTCAACATGTTTTCACGTACAGACCATCACCCATCTTGAAAGACGCCCGCCGCACAGTGGGGTGCCAATAGTGGCTCTCTAATCCTCATTTTTGAGAGAGACATTGAAACCATCTGGCGAGATGGTGTGTGCGGTAACTAAAAGAAAGCGCAAAGGAAAAATGAGTTGATATACGACTACCGTAACCTCACATTTGAATGTCATACTACTTGAAGGAGATAGATAGCATGCGCGGTGCAAATTCAAGGGAAAACTAAATTAAGACGTGCTACAAAATTTGGAAACCCTAGTTCAAATCGGATTCGCTCCCGTGGCACGCCGGGTATTTATTCAGAACCTAAGAAGTTCCAGTTTCTTATCAGACTGCAGACGTACGCCATTTTCTCCCATCCCGGAAACTACTGCATTTAAAGAAGGAAGTCAATGCTCTCTTCATATGTCTTTGCCCACCGGCTACTCTTACGTATGAGTACTCCCAAAGACGGAAAAATGCGGGAGGAGTGGCCAATGTATCGTCCTCAGTGTTTGCCCGCATTTGCCGGTAATCACTCGATTACATAAGATGAAAACAACAGGACTGTGCTTTCTCGAGTTCCGTTTTTTTAAGTTCTTCCGCTCTTACTTCTCACTTGATAAGTACCCAAAATTAATTTTAAAAACGTTCAGATCGCCATGAACAACTTCGGCAACCTCCAGCAACAATCCAGCAACAATTGGTCCATCGGAACTTCGGAGAATCACTCAAGAAATCTACTGCAAACGATCGATTTTGACGTTTTGGTGAGATTCTTCTAAAATTATCATAAAATGTTTCATTGCTGTCGTTTGCAGAGTTTTGAAGAAATGAAACGAATCGTGAGACAATTTGATTCCTCTTCCATTGACAAACCAATTCAATGGAGCCGGCAGAACATTAGAAGTTTCGAGAATGCAGAAAAAATGAACATTTCTGCATGTGAACGACGCCCATTGAAAAATGAACTCGATTGGTTTGCAAGAGAAAACCAATTGATCAACCTGAAGAACATTTTTTCACGTCTTCAAAATTTGGTTGATAACCGAAGCATTGAAGTTTTGATTGGGAAAGTGAAGACCAAATCTTCAAGAATTCTGGAATTATTGTCAGATAAAAATGACGAACGATCAGTGTTGAACGCTCAAGACTTGATCAGACTTGTTGAAGAAAGATCGAATCAATGGGATTTCAACATTCATGAATCAAGAGAGTCAGCAAAAAAGTGTTCCGCGGAAATTGAAATTTCGAGACAAAAAATGGAAGATGAGCCGAGCAAACAACGCGAAACGAAAGAATCGATACGAATGCTTCACCTAGAACAGAAACTGAAGTGTTGGAATACTCTTATTGTTGTTCAGAAGGCAATGAAAAAGATGGAGGATGTTGAAGAGTGCTGGAATGAAATGAGGAGAAAGGTATGCTTGAGATTTTTTTCTTTTTTTCTCTTTTTTCTCGAAAAAAACTATCTTGATGGTTTCAAACATATTAAAATTTTTTAGATCTTCGAGAAGAATTTCTATGTACAAAAGGAGAAGGCAAGAGGGCTGGTACCAAAGTTCATGACAATCACAGCAATCAATTGGGAATCATTGTATGTCAAACAAAGAAAGGAGAAGAGGATCATGAACATCGAAGTGCCATACCCAGATATTCGTCTTCAAGGGATAGAAGATGCACCAGTTGAAGTCTTGAAGGGTGAAGTATTCAGATTGAGAAAGATCAAAACTGTTCCAGTGTTGCCGATGTCTTCAGGAGATTCTCGAATGGATTTTGCTCAGGACAGTGATCCAACACCACTTTCTTCAATTGTTAAGAAAACTGGAACAATCAATTTTTCCATCGATTCAATCATTGCCACATCATCTGGTAACAACAAATCCACTATAATGCATCCTGGCGTTCTGGCCTCAATTATGGCACTATCAGGAGTTTTTCCATTTCCATTTCCATGGTTTCCGCTACAGCCAACTAGCTTCAATAATTTGCAAGTCAATTTTCAAAGTTTTCAAACCAATTCTCCACTCGTCTCGGTGAATCCGATGAGCTTGCAACCAGGAATTCGGAAAAGAAAAGCATCCAATGAGTCGAATGCTTTTGAGAAAATGCCAAAGTTAAACTATATGGAAAAATGTGACAACCAGGAGGAGTCAGACATCGAAAATGAGATCTAGAGAATTCTAGGTATGCAACTTTCTGAATTTTTGTATTTAATTCATTTACCATTATTTTATTCTGGAGCAAAATGAAATGAAATAAATAATTGTTCTCAGGTTGATCTTCTCAATGAACATGAACGATGCGCAATGTCTCTTGATCCTTCTCAACAAAACGACATCTTCAAATTTATCCTTCCATTTTTCAAAAATTTCTTTTATTTTTCAAATATCAATGTTCTATTCTCGTGTATTTCGTTACTCATATTCCCCTTTCCTTCCCAGGTTTCCCCCCACTTCAACCTTCCCCAGCCAAAGTGTGTCTTTTCATTGCCCAAGTCATTCTAAATCACATATCATTCTTCTAAATAAATTATTTCATTGTCGTACACCCATTCCCTACTTTTCTTCAGCTGGTGACACGGCCTCTGAGTGACGGTCCATCGTCTATCCCGGCTAAAGACTGCCGCCTAGAGAGGGGTACGGTAGCGGAGAGCCCTAACGCAATACCTGGGAGCGGTAAATCACAAAGAACCTCCAACGAGTGGTCATATTGCCTCCTTTTTTGGCCATTGGTGGATATTCTACAGTAACTGAGCGGCGAACATCAGAACACTAGTGTTTGCTTTGAGAAGACACCGGGATGACTCCTCCTTCCTTCCACATGCCAAATGTTTCACCTCTTTCTTTGACGGAAACACAATTGTTTATATTTGAACAAAAGTGTTACATTCTTATTGTTCAGATTAGGTTTTGATGAGTTTTTTTTCAATCGAAATATAATCCGTTTTCAAATTGTTTTGAAATTATTTCAAATCCATAATTTTACAAATTAGTGTCAACGCAAGATGAATACTAACCCTGCAACCATGAGCATGTGTACTTTGGATGAGAACGTCACTCTACTGCTCAATCACATCAATTCCTTGGTAAGTTTTCATGGTATGGGTCATACAGTGCGCGACATATATATAAGACACCCCCCTAAAAATACGTTATTCGGCGAACTGGAATTTTCGGTAAAAAATGGATAATGCCAATGTGTTTCTCATCCCGAAAAACCCCCGGACCCATATTTTCAGAAACGGCTGTCCTAAAATGATAAGCACTTTTCGGATTTCCTATTTCTCAATTTCTTTTTCAACGTTTTTGTTCATAAAATAGCTTATTGGGGTGTTAAAATTGGTTTAGGTTTGCGCCTTAGAAATTCATTCAGAACTGATTGTTTTTGAAGAAGTTGAAAATCAACTGAAATCGGATAAATCGGATATTGGCTCGTATAACTTTTCTGGGAAATTCAATGGATGGCTGAAATTTTCTGAACAGACACTTGATACCTCGGTCTAACTGATAAATACATCGAAACGTTCGGAGCTAGCTTCGTTCTGTTTTACCGTAACCAAAAACTCAAATTTTCCTATTTTCAGTGCAAATTAGTACAGAAAACAGTGAATTGATATTTAAAAGGACGCGGAGTTTGCTACGGATTTTTTTTTGGCGTTCTAATGTTTTTATCAGTTAAACCAAGGTGTTAAGTGTCTATCCAGAAAATTTCAGCCATCTATTGAATGTCCCAGAAAAGTTATACGAGCCAATATCCAAAACAGTCAATTCTGAATTGAATTTCTTAGGCGCAAACCTAAGCCACTTATAACACCCTAATAAGCTATTTCATGAACAAAAACGTTGAAAAAGAAATTGAGAAATAGGAAATCCGAAAAGTGTCTTATCATTTTGGGACAGCCGATTTTTCCATTCTTTGACCGTATGGACGTAGTTTTGGTAGTGGCTTGCTGAAAATATGGGTCCGGGGGTTTTTCGGGATGAGAAACATGTTGGCGTTATCCATTTTTTACCAAAAATTCCAGTTCGCCCAATAACGTATTTTTAGGGGGTGTCTTATATATATGGCGCGCACTGTAGTTTTTTCAAGTTTCTTTTACAAACCACAGTTTGATTGTTTTGCATATTTGATTTTACCCTATCAAATCTAGTTCCAACTTCTGACCACAATGTAACGTTTTTCAGGAACTCGGAGAACTTATCTTGTTCGCTTCCAACACGGACAAGCATTTCATCGAATTCGATGAACGTCAAATGACAAGAGGATTTGCACACACCAAACCCAAAGTTGCGAGGTACTCCAAATTCATTGAGATTTTCGCAAAAATCATAGAAAAGTTCGACGCTTTTCAAGTTGACTTCAGGAACAGTCCGATTGGGGAATGCGTGGGAGAGTACTTCCACAAATTCACCAATCTCTTGATCCCTGGAATCACGGTTCCTGGTGCCAAACAGTTCATGGATGATTATCGTATTCATAACAAAAGCATCAAGCAAATCACAACGAAAATGGCGTTAAGAAAAAGGAAAGCATGTTTGTACAATTCGCAGCTTAGCCGGGAAGAATTGAGAAAAACCGATCAAGTTCATGAGAAGATGGCTCTAAGGCAGTTCTTAATTAACAAAATTAATATCAGTGAATCTCGAGAAAAGGCATGGGAGAAATGGTTGGAGATGAGGGAGTTATTGGAAGATGGAATTCAATTATTAAGAGGATTGGAGACATGGAAAGTGTTGGTAAGTAATTATTGGTTGTGTCAAGGGAGAGTTGATCGTAAACAATCAGGCTGAATGTAACAATTGTTTTCTTTTTCAATCTTCAGGTGGCAGAAAAACTGTCTTCATTTCCACTCCGCGTCTTCAAAACTCAAACGATACTTCCGGATACCACCACGCAGGGCCGAGAACAAATGAAGACAATCATTTTGAAGGTCATCGAAAAGTTTGAGTTGAATTGGAATGCATTCAAAAACACTTCCACATCTCCTGTCCCATCATTGCCAGTTCCTCTGACACTTCCTCTTCAAAACAGCTCACCTAATCAAGCCTCCACTTCTCATTTCCCTCAAAGATTTGCTGCCAACCAAGTGCTTCCTCAAAGTCAACCTCAAGCATTTCCAACTCCGAATCCTTCGCTCTCCAATTTCTATTCTCAACAACCGGTGTTATGGAATAATCCAATGCAACATGTGCAGCATCAAGCAGCCCCTATTGTCCCTCCATTTTCAGCGCATCCTTCTCATCCTAATCATGCACCGTTTGGAAACAACCCTCACATGACACCCAATATGACAAGATGCACACCATATCCACCGCCATTGCTTTTTTTCAATCGGAATCTCAACGTTCAAAATATGCAAGCTCCAAATGCACCAACTCATTGGAACACTCCATTTAAATTTCCTCCAATGAACGATTTTGCACAACTTCCGGTCTTGCGGCCTATCCAAAACCGGGAGCCGAACTCTTCAAAACCGGATGAAAAGGCTGAGCCAACGGACGATGAGGAAGTGGTTGTCGAAAATGTGGTAAGATTTTGTCCAGATCCTAGCGGATTCTCCTAAAAATAAGGCAAAACTTTAACTGTAATTTTTCAGGAAAATGAGCGTAACTCTCCATTCATCAATGTGGTGGATTAGACACTTGCTTCGCCTCTAACACTCTTCAAGCGCCAAATTCTTCTCAACTTCGCGGATTTCTCAACTCACTTCTCTTCATATCATTCCAAATATTTTGATAAATTTTCCCAAAGTACCTTGTTTCACACTTCTCTTGTTTTCTCATTTATATAACAGTATTATTTTGCTCCCTAATAGATCTACTTCAATATTGCACCTTAATTGTTTCTTCTTTTTTAACTGAATTTCTCTGATCTCATGCATGCGTCAATAAAAAGGCTATAAAAATCAATTTCTCTGTTTTCAATGAAGTTCAATTATGATGCCTTCATAACCTTCCCCACGATGCCTTCTTATGCAGGGACACAGTGGACCGAAGAAAAAACACCGCAAAATTTGTGTTTTCTTCCATGTTTTCTGGGGTCTTCTGTTTC
The DNA here is from genome assembly GCA_000143925.2 of Caenorhabditis brenneri. Taxonomy (NCBI): domain Eukaryota; kingdom Metazoa; phylum Nematoda; class Chromadorea; order Rhabditida; family Rhabditidae; genus Caenorhabditis; species Caenorhabditis brenneri. The sequence goes on along the minus strand of GL379874.1, from coordinate 190,538 downwards.
ATCGGGACTATATTCATACCGTAAATCCTCAAACGTTGAGGTGCCCCTCTAATAGTGGTGCACTTTCCTCATTTTGTTGGAGAATTGCAAACGAACAGTTTTCTTCCATCCGCCGAACATGACGTGGCAAAAGAAGTGAGGCGATCAAAGGAATACTCGCCTAATCCTATATTCTCGTCGGTAATATCGGCGATGTGCAAGGAAATTCGACACCGGATCGGCGAGTGGTGACGCAACAGAAAGGAACAGAAAAGGAGGAAAGTGGTCCCAGCAGGTGGTCTTTCAGTTATACCGACAGAATATTGTAAGGAACTCTTTGGGGCGGGTACAACATTGATGGAGTAATATATGGTGGTTATTAATTTGCTCATTTGGTGAAGAACACTTTTTCAAAAATTGTTTACCGAGAAACTGTTTTTTGTAATACTAAAGATTTCAGTGGCTTCATTCGTGTGACCAGTACGACCGAAAACCAGCAATGAATACTCAGGAAAAGATCAAAGAAATGGTGAGTAACTAACCGTGAATTTTGTAACCCTTCAATTGTACGGCCAACTGTCATGAGCCTTAATAAAACGTAAAACGAAAACGGTAAATGCTCAATTAATGCTATTGACAGTGGAAAGAGAGAGTTTACACTCACTATTAAAATGAAAAAAAAATTACTAAATTTTCTGGAAATTCAATAATTAAGAAAACTTCCTTCTGTAGATTCTTGAAGTTTCAAATCAAACTGCTACATCTTCTAGTGTGGTAGTTAAAATATCTCTTATTCATTTTTCAGAATTTGGAGCATCTTCTTCAAACGGCGGTGCAGATGAGCACCGAATTGGACACCAAAGGGACAATTTGCAGAAGTTGGTCCGAAACGAAACGTCAGAGACTGAAAATGGAGGAGTGTACCTGCCGGGAATACTCTTCTAACTTTGATGCAATAATGGAAAGATTCAAAGAACTGAAGGTGGAATTCAGACCAGAAGTCATGAAAGAAGCTGTTCAAAAACTCATCAGCGAATTCGAGCTCGTCGTCAATACGGAATTGCCGAATACCAAAATCATTCTACCGACGGCTGATGAGGTTTCAAACGGTTTCGATGAATCGATTAGGAACTCTCGGGAGAGGATCGTACTCAAAGGATTACGGAGGACTCAACAAGCTGAAAAGAACGCTCAGGATAAGAAGAAAGACTGTGAAAAAAGCAAATATAAAAACTGCAATAAGAGCATCACAGGAAAGCAGTACAATGTTGAAGTGCTTAGACTGGATTTGTGGAAAAAGTGGATCGAATTGAATGAGATGATGTTGGAAGGAATGGAGCTCTTGGAAAGTCTGAAAAGATGGAAAAATAAAGTAAGTTTAGGGCTTCTGAAAAGTTCTGAAAAATGAATTTATTTTTTTTAGGTGTCAAACTCTATTGAACTGTTGTCGTCTGTTCTGTGTCAAGCTCTAAAACAGAGCAAGTTCGCGGCAGATGCTAAAAAGCAGTTTGAATTTGTGAATAGAGTCTGGGACTCTCTGAAGAAGATGACCTTTGATTGGAATCTCTTCACAACACAAGAACGAAATGAATCGGCTCCTCATCAAGTTCAAGCCACTCAAAAAGCCGTTCCTCATCGTTTTTTGGTTGCTTCGATGTTCCAGTTGCCTCAAACTTCAACCACTTCAACTCAAAATCTAAGCCCTCCTCTCCCCGTCTCTACCCTCAACAGCTCACAAACGGAAGTCTTGTCATATTCACCACGTTATCAGCAAATTCCCGCTATGATGTCTCCATCTTTCCTTCCTTTTTATGGAATGAGCATCGGAAGTAATGAATCATATCAAGTGCCGTTCTTTGGCAACACAATTGTTCCTGATGTCAACGTCCAAACCATTTCTCAAAGTTCTCCTACATTTTGGAGTATGCCAATGGCACCCTCTCCAACGTACACCTTCGGACAGCTGCCCATTTTGAGACCATCTCAAAACAACACTATTCATGATGCTCCAAAATTGAAGGTCGGAAACCATAACGTGAAAGCAGCAGATGAACAATATGAAGGTGAAAACGAGGTAAGCGTCCGTTTCAATACTGATTAGAACAGAGGAAAACTGTAGAGTACAAAGAGAGTTAAGTTTTTTCTGAACTTCGAATTGACAGTGTGTTTCGAAAACAAGTTTTTCAGGAAAACGAGGAAAATTATATTAACATCGTGGATTAGTCGTCTTCGCATCGAAACAGTGCAGTATTCTCTTGACAAAGTACTCACTTCCTGTTCTCCAGTTCCTGAAATTGATTTGAATGTTTTTAGTTGTTCTTTTATATCACTTCACGCTTTTCACTTTTGAAAGTTGTGGTACTCGTTCAATGAGTTTCTGAGTGTTTTTTTCTGTTGTATCAATTTTTCCAAATTAAAAATCTTGTATATTGGAACTCTTTACCCCCCTCCACATTTCCTGCTAAACCCTCTTCTGTTACTTTTCGAAAATATCTTAAAAATGTTAACCTTAGCAAATACCTTGTTCTTAACTCTCATAATTTTTAACGTTTTTCTTCACTTTGTTTTTTGAATTGTGTTAGTGGCTTCGCCCTTCATTCAATAAATTATTATTATTATTTCTTACGACGGCATCTCATTAACACACTCAGATCAACTGAACACGGGCAGCTGGGCAAACAAACACAACGTGTCCCCTTCTATCATCTTCGTCCCTTCCTCGTTGCGCAATCCAGTGGTCCTACAGAAAACGCGGGGAAATTCTGCTAGTCTTTGACGGACCGCTGATACGTGAAAAGAAGGGAAAAGGCGTAAGGCATCAAAAATCAAGAAAGATGGGGGTACTGTAGGTGATAAAACAGATAATAAAACTGCACCACGAGTGCCTCCTTAGTGATATCGGAGTGGAGTCCTCCTGGAGATTTTATGTTCTCGGAATCATTTCGAACAGTTTCAGTTTTATGAATCACGCTCTTTTATTATCTTCCCTTCATTCTTGAATCGAAAACAGTGAGTTTCGCAATTTTGGGCTATTTCTCCAATATTTTTTTTTGAATGAGAGTGAGAGTAGATTGTATTTAGAAAGTAACACATGTTTTCAAATGATTTTTGAAAGAGAGAAAAAAGTGAGAAGGAAAATAAGAGAACCTCTGAACAGGGTGCTGAAAACAATTGGTCTTAAATTTCAGTTGATCATAATTTCTGATGAACTTATTTACATACTACAAACAGTTCAATTTTGTTCCATTCCATTCTGTTCTGGATTCTGAGAGAATAGCAAAACCGATTTGAGCTTTTTAAAAATTTGTTTTCTTTTTCTTCAATAGGGTTTATACTTTCTTGAATTTTCAGAATCTCCTCATCTCCTGGTCAGTGCGACATGAAATCAACAATGGCCAATTCAAATCAGGAAAGTATTTTGAGAATGATGAGTAGTTTTGTGTAGCAATATATGAAGTTTGTTTCTTCAGGACTTGGAAACTCTTGTCAAAACGGCGTCGGATATGAATCACACGTTGGACAGGAGAGGAACAATTCCCGATGCGAAGTTCTGCAAAAAGACAAAAACTGCAAAAAGACAAAAAAAGGCAGAATGGAAGGAAGATGAACTGTCTTTATGCAAAAAATATAACATCAACTTAGAAGCCATCATCCACAGATTCGAGGAATTGGACGCCGAATTCAAACCGGAAGTCGTCCAAGAAGGTATCGAAAGGCTCTTTGAAAAATTCCTGCAAGTGGTCAGAAATCATCTCCCGGATTTTGAAGTTCAATTACCTAAAGTGGAAGAGTTTCTAGAAAAATTCAAAGCCACAGTCACCGAAGCCCGGGCAAATATCAATACGAAAGGATCACGTCGAATAAGTCAGTGTGAAAAGAATGTGGAAAAAAGTGTAACGGATTTGAAGAGAGGAGATAACAAAGGAATCCCACGAGAGACCAAAGAGAAACAATATAAAGCCGATCGTCTGAAACTGGAAGTTATGCAAAAATGGGTGAAGATGAACGAACTCATGTTAGAAGCATTTGAATTGAGAGAAGGACTGAAGAAATGGAAAACAACGGTATGATTTGATCTGGTGATTGAAAATCTAATTGTCTATTTTCAGGCCAGAGAAGAAATCAAGGAATTTTTGAAAACAATGTATTGGACTGCTAGGATTCAAGGTCTCGATGATACTCTCAAAACCAAATACGCTCTTGTAAATGAGATCCGAGAAGTCCTCGAGGAGATCAGCTTTGACTGGGATTCATTCCTGCAAAAACCTCATCAATCAAATTCAACAGCACTCGCGCCGGTGTTAACGCTTTCTGAATTGCATCCGATGAAAGAAGAAGTGCTTGAAGATGTTGTGGAGCAGAAGGCACTGATTCAACAGTGAGCTCCTCGTTCAAATCCTTCATTTAAAGCAACTTGCAGGACAAACCGGAACGAAGTGACTTCTACTCCAGCCTCGACCTCCGTACCACCTCGCAATACACCGACCCCATTATCTGTTCATCAGCCTCTTCAAAACTTCCTTGAACCTCCAGCTGTTCCAGTTCATATTCCAAATCCACCTCCGGTTCCATTCCTTAATCATCAGCAAACTGATGCTTGGCTACGCTCACTATATGACGCTGGAAACCTCTATCTCATGCTACCAGTTTGGATTCCATTGAGACCAAACAATCATGAAGTGGGGGCAAATATCCGTCAAAACACACCCTACGAAGTGCCGCAATTCAACACGCATCTTAATGCCAACAATCAATACATGCATCTTCAAAATACCCAAGCTCAGGTAAATATGCCACCACATAACAATGATGATCGCTATGATGCTCCACCACGCGGTCAACTCCCTACACATTGGTTCCCTGAACATTGGTGATATTTTTTTATGTCAGAAATGCTTGTGATTCCGCTTATGAAAATTTCAGTTTTTAATAGATTGGTATTCTGCTATATGACCCGTATTCTGCTATATTTTTTTTTTCAATGAACAGTGATTAAAAGAATCTCTATTGACTCAGTTCCAGGTCTTACTAACGCGCACCCTATTTCATGACTGCGCACTTCACAATTTTGGAAAAATCATTAACCAAAAACGTGTTTCTATCAACTCTGGTTGTAAATTCACCTGTTCAGATAAAGTCAGACATTTGACTAATACCTCAGATTGAAAACTAATAAATTCAATCATTACTGGAGTGTGAGTGCTACTGAGCTTCCACCTTTTGTTTGAATGACACTTGCTGATTATTGTGCAACAAACTACTCTCAATGCGTTGTTTCGTATAGTTTTTTTTGCTTCTTCGGAATCAATGATAATATGGAGTCATTTTAGTAGATTAGTAACTTATCCCTTTCAATGTTTCGTATTCTATGTGATAATTAGTTATACTCCGAAAATAACGAGATCGATGAAGATTCCGTTGATTGTTTCAAGCTGGAATACCGTGTGCTTTTCTATCTGTTCCATATATCATGTTTGGAATTATTTTATATTTCAAACTTTCGACTCCAATACTTTTGAATTTCACAATGGTGCTAGTTGGTACCCATGGTCTAGTTGAGAGTGTTGTTATTCTAACTTCTCATAAACCTTATCTACTGGCAGTTGTGCAAATTATTCCTTTTATCAACAAAAAGGTAAAAATATAATTGATTAGTTTGAGGCATGATTAAAAATCAATTTCAGACAAAACCAAAATCGGAGCAGCACCAAGAAAACAGATGAAAACATCACTAATTACTTTTTTCTGAATCTTTTTATTTGAGAAAATAAATGTACTTTCATATAGAAAACAGCGATAAAACAGGTGATTTCGGGCGGGATCGAACCGCCGACCTTCTGTGTGTTAGACAGATGTGATAACCACTACACCACGAAACCGCACGGAAAAGAAAAGGAGAAATTGCTCTTTTATCAGTGGGGAAGTTCTGTGAACTTTAGGGTTTTGTCGACTCTTGACAGAAAAAAAAGAAAAGTGATTTGATAAAAACCTACACAGGGTATGGGTCAAACGTCCCAAAAAGCGAATAGTGAAACTTTGATTTGAAAACAACAAAAACGATAGGTTCCACCGAGATTTGAACTCGGGTCGCAGGATTCAAAGTCCTGAGTGCTAACCGCTACACCATGGAACCGGCGGCGCAAATGGGTGGAGAGGGCATATGTAAACACAACCACAGCAATTTCTGGACGATTGTCGACTGCGATGAATGCGAAGAATTCAACAAGAATTCATGAAAGTCATAAGAATTGTTAATAGTATCATCCAGTGAAACAGAAATACATTTCAAGAAGGCCTTTGTTTTGCGAAACTGATCTTTCAGATGAACTTTCCGCGCGAAGTCAATATCAGAATGGCAGCTGAATATATGTTACACTCTACAGTGCCGAGAAATGGTGAGGGTACCTCTGCATTGCGAATTATAACTCGGTTCAAACTGAACCGATCGACGAGAAAATTTTTTCTGGTACTACCGATACGTATTGGAGTGAATTAATATATTTTTTGTCTGAATAATTTTTCAGATTTTTTCAGAATTTCACATTGTCTGAAAAATTTCGAAAACTGAAAACCAAAACTTTTTTGCGTGGTGTTTTATTTCCATCATTTTGACTCAAAAATGTTGTAATGGGGTCAAACAAACAAAATTTGTCAATAGACCTGAAATTAAAATTCCGGCTCTTGAGCTACAAGCCTAGAAGCTCAAAACTAGCTAATTGGCTTGAAATGGATAACTCGTCTTAAAGTGGTCCAAATGAACTGAAAATTTGCGAGAGCATTGCTTTTTGACACTTCATCAACATGCGATCAAGAATAGAACGTTTGGAAAAACTTCATTTTTTAGGATTTCAGTGTGTCATGGATGTGGTAGTAAAAGTAGTGAAACTCGAAAAAATGAAGTTTTTCCAAACG
>GL379874.1:171750-183637 GCA_000143925.2 Caenorhabditis brenneri | reverse complement strand
AATAGAACGTTTCGAAAAACTCATTTTTAGGATTCTGTGTGTCATGGATGTGGTAGTGAAAGTAGTGATACTCGAAAAAATGAAGTTTTTCCAAACGTCCTATTTTTGATTGCATATTGATGAAGTGCCAAAAAGCAACGCTCTCGCAAATTTTCAGTTCATTTGGACCACATTAAGACGAGTTATCCATTTCAAGCCAATTAGCTAGTTTTGAGCTTCTAGGCTTGTAGCTCAAGAGCCGGAATTTTAATTTCAGGTCTATTGACAAATTTTGTTTATTTGACCCCATTACAACATTTTTGAGTCAAAATGATGGAAATAAAACACCACGCAAAAAAGTTTTGGTTTTCAGTTTTCGAAATTTTTCAGACAATGTGAAATTCTGGAAAAATCTGGAAAATTATTCAGACAAAAAATATATCAATTCACTCCAATACGTATCGGTAGTACCAGAAAAAATTTTCTCGTCGATCGGTTCAGTTTGAACCGAGTTATAATTCGCAATGCAGAGGTACCCTCACCATTTCTCGGCACTGTATTTCTGTTGTTAGGCGCTAGAAACTTCTGAACTAAGGAGCAGATTCTATGAAAATTATTTCTTCGTGGTGACGAATTTCGTTTGTAGTCCTGAAAATGTTTTTTCGAAAAATTTGAAATCAGAGCTATTCACGTAGCCTCCAGTTTTTTGAAAATAATTTTATATCGATCTGCAAAATGACTGAATCTCTAGAAGAATATTATTCCCAAAAATATTCTTCATGCAACTTGGAGTATAGTTTCTCAGCTTCGTGGCAAGGTTTGGCCTATCCGAGTCACGTTATCAAAAGTATTGCTATTCCAATTAAAGCCTTGACTGTTTACATAATAATTAAAAGAACACCGAATCATATGAAAAGTTTAAGTATACCTCTGCTAGTTTGTCATATCTGGTAAGTCATGGAAGTATATTTCTACGGTTGAACGTTTCAATACTTTCAGTTGCACAATATTGAATTTGTTGTTTTGTACACTCGCCACGCCATATATATTTCTTCGATCTTTGAGTGGTTTTGGAGTTGGACTGTTCAGTTGGATGGGAGTCCCGTTCAAGATTCAGATGATCTTTGGGTTTTTCATGCTTGTAGGTAAGTTTAAACAATAAAAAAAAATTCTTATTCCTCAACTGTGTTTTCAGTTTGCACATGCTCCTTCATATATTTGTTTGAGAATCGTAGTAGTACGCTTCAAGGAAATAGGTTCAGAATTACACGAATACCTTCTAAAGTCGCATATCATGGTATAGTTCTTGCTCTGAACTGTCCTATTTTCTATATATTTTTCAAATCTCCTGAAAATCAAGAGACTGCAAAACTGAAAGTGTTGGAATTCGATCCTTGTCCCACTGAAGAATTCTTCTTGTCAGACGTATTTGTTATTTCGACCGACAAAGATCTAATTACACTTTATGTATGGGGTATCGGACCGTTTTTTTTATTCAACAGTGTCGGACATCTTATCTATCATTCTTTTTTAACTATTTATTATCTTTATATCGTTCCTTCCAAGTTAATATCTGTCCAAACTCAAAAAATGCAGCGACAGTTTTTCATCGGGATAGTTTTTCAAACTGGAATCCCTTTAGTTTTTGTGGGCGTGCCTGCTGGAATGGCTGTAGTTATCTATTTGACCAATTGCTCATGTCAAGGTTTGGTCAATTCGGCAATCCTTTGTTTAGAATTGCATGGGCTTGCTTCAAGTGTTACCATTCTTTTGGCCTATAATGTTTATAGAAAATCGATTTCGGATATTTTTCGTATTTTTAGCTCTTCACGTGAGTAGATCATGCAATTAGAAGAACTATATTGAAAAGTTTAAGGCAATACTGGATCATTGAGGATTTCTCCAGTGCGGTTAGCAAAACAAACGAATTCATCTAACAATAATCCTGCAGAAGTTGGTAGATAGTAATTATTATTTTTTACCGCACACAATAAAATAATTTTTCAATGAAAAACTTCTCGAATTCCATTTTCATTCTCTGCGTCATTCAGTCAATTCTCAATCAGCATGACGTCTATTCCCTCTTTTCTCTTACCTTTATACTGACTCATATTCCTTATCAATCGTCATAAAAGTAGCAATAAACTTTGGGGAGTTATAAAGTCAAGTCGTTTTTTCGTCAATTTCTTCACTTTTGACTGGAGAATTGTGAAATGTTTTCTCCAGTTTCCTCCACTCGTATTCCTGATAATGCATTGAGAAATATTGTGGAACATCTGGATTTTCGATCCATGTGAGTTATTTTTCATAGTGAAAAGTTGAACAAATTCTCCCAAATAGCATTTTCCAGTCAAATTCTTCGAAAAACTTGTTGCGATCTCCGAAACTATGTTGATGATGTTCAGTTGAAAACCCATATGACTAGTATCCGTATCACCGTTCATTCTGAAGCCATCTATCTGCAATTAGAATTTGATGACAAAGAAAAGAAACAATATCATGTTGGCTATCAAAAAAACAGAGATGGATGTTGTGTGAGACGCTATGATCCGGAGAAAACAAAGACCAAAATGATTCGAAATGACAATTTTCTGACAACTTTCTGTGAAGATCTTCGTGTGATTTTGAATCAACAAGCATCACTCTTGCGAAAATTCGATTTGGCTTTTGAGCATTACAACTTCGAGAATCAGAATAATAGGATAGGAAGTATGGAGCTGATTTCTGCCAAAATCATTGATAGTCTGGATAACATTTTGAAATCTAGAAGAATCAAATTTCAAGTGGAGGAGTTTGAAATTGAAATTATGGATCAAACTAGAATTCCGTCAATTTTATCTCAGATCGATCCAAGAAAACTGAAAAAGATAACACTAGCCAGTGCTGAATTAAGAGCTAGAGAGCCATTGAAAATTGAAGAGTTGGAGGATTTGGATCAGTGGAAAAACGCGAAAGTTCTTGAAGTTTATCAGTTCAAAGTCATAAAGCCGATCAAAAGTTTTCTCCGTTTCGAAGAAGTCAATATTGTATTAGAAGCCATTTCGGAAGTGGATATGTTGTTTTTGAGACAGGTTAGTAACCCGAAGAACCGGTAGATTTTTATGAAGGTTTTTTTCAGAGTTTTCTGCGGTTTTCTCATTTGAAATCATTCAAAATCCATTCGAAATGTCTACAAGGGTCCTTGAATTTGATGAAATTGTTTGGTCAATCCTACGATGATAGCGATGAAAATGGAAGTAAACGAAGAAGATGGTTTTATTCGATTCCAAAAAGAGAACATGAAGTACTAATGATTCATTACGATTTCTATTCATGTATACATTATTATATTGTTAACCCAACACATGTTCCGAGGAATGCTATATTGTTGAATAATAAATGAAGTGTTAACAAAAAAATTAACAAAATAAAAGTTTATTTTTCCTATCATGTTTCCCATAATGGAAAGAAAAACGCGATGAGATAGAATTTTTTGACATTTCAGCAGTTCCAACTCATCGCGTTCTTATTTCCATTCTGAGAGACCGTGCCTATTGTAAAAATGATTGAAAATAGAAACTCAGAATTTTAAACTGAATGCTGTTCAAGTAATCGCATTCTGTTCTGATTCTTGAAAATCTTCCTTTGTCTCGCAAACCAAAGTTCCACAGTTTTCTCATTTGCTCCAATCTTCTCAGCGAACTCCTTCCTCTCCAATCCTGTCAGTCTATGGTCCTCTGAGAACTTCTTGTGGAGCTCTTCTATTTGTGCTTTCGTGAGGTCGTTCAGCGAGATGGAAGACTTCTCTCCGTCGGTTCTTGGTGTCCAGTACTCAGACCAATCGTCTCCGGTACTGGAACATTCAACTGGAAGACTTCTCTTCTTTCTATTGGCAAACCAATTCGAGACCTGAGTTTCGGTCAAATTGAGGTTCTTCGCCAACGTGATACTCTCCAGTCTGGAGACGCTCATCCCCAGACTGAAGCGCTGTTGAAGAACATCCAGTTGAAACTCTGAGAAAACTGTTTTCCCTCCAGCTTTCTTTGTTCTGTAAAAAACCATTCGAAAAATCTCAAAACTAATACAATATGTGCTCACCTTGATTCTTCAGGTTTCTTTGATTTGTTGTTGTGACTTCTCGGCTTTCTCACTGGTATAGTTGGTCCACAACTTTTAGATCCGAGAGGTGCATACGAGATAAGAGCTTGACTTTGATGTGGCTGGCTTGACCTTTTTTCAAATGATTGATTGTTCTGTTCACTGAAAAAAAGTACCAATAAACTTTAGTTTTTGCACAATTTCTTCCAAATTTTTAACAAAAAACATTGGTAATAGGTGAAACATGCCGTGGTAAACGACCACAGTGATCTAATAAAAAACATACATCTGTTCGTAACACACTGTTGCGTCGCCATGGTGGAAGGTTGAATTTGGAATTTTGTCTCTGGAAAAAAATTTGCAGGCGTTTCTTCTATTTGTTCGTTCATTAGAACTCACCGTGAAACACAAGAACTTTGATATTGAGATGAATGATACACAGCTTCTACCAGTGATGAATGAGTGGAGCTAATACCTCCAGAAATTTTGGATCCATCAAGTGAAAGAGAGGATACTGGTTGATAGTGATCGTTTGGTGGCTGTTGATAAATTCTGGGTTCCGATCTGAAAACGGAAATGTAGAATATAAGTTTTGAAGATGAAAAACACAGTTGTTCATCTAATAGAAAAAAATAGCTGGACTTGTTCAAAGCAAGCCAGTGACACAATAATCATTCCAGTTCTATTTGTGGGAATATTCCCCCGCTCACAATGTTTCATTGAATGTCGATTTTATGAGTACTTACACGGAGGCGAACTGCTCTGTTTCCTGCGGCCAAATCGGACGACAGCTCTCTTCGTAAACGATCGGATGGCATTCATACTGCTGGTGTGGTGGTGGTGGGAGTTGATACATATTAAAATGTGGCCTGTAAAAAGATAGTGGGTATTAATTGGGTAACAAAAGGGAGGAAATGGTTTTTCATAGTTTGTGTGTTTCGAGAGGTTCACAGAAAAAAGTAAATCAAAAAGGGGAACTTAGCTGATTACTCCTTGTAAAATAATATTCTCATTCAGGTTGGCAAAAAGAAAAACTTACTGATGGTCGAACGAAGAATGTTGTTGTGAGTACGGTTGATATTCAGTTGAGTATGTGTGACCGTATTGGGCTTGTTGGGTACTTGGAGCAAACTGAGCAAATTCCACTTGATAAGGATCCGCACAATACGGATTTGCATAATCGTAACTGTTGTTAGTGAAGTCCATTGTATACCTGCAAACAGAAGCAAATTGAAATTGTTGGTTTTCTTAAAATTAGTACTGAAACTGCAAAAATAACTCCCATCTCATACAAAACGTATTTAGCATGATTGAAACAGAATTGATTTTGATGTTAAAGAAAAAAGAGACGCATCAAGAAGGAAAAATAAAAATGAAGATGGAAAAGGAAAGGAAGCATATGTGTCTGTATGCCGATCGGAGAAAAAAGAGGGCACACGGGCCCGCGCCGGGTACGGCGGGTGCCGCGAGAAACGGCACCATAAAGTGAGTGATTGAGAGGAAAAGAGGCGCGACGGCAGAAAGAATGGACAGTGGGATGGCGACATGCAGAACAAAGTTCTCATGGTTGATATTAGGGTCAGGCCGCAGGATGGGAAACATTGTTCAACCACCTAAACAGTCATCAGAACGAGACAACTCTTTGCTTGTCGAAAAGGAATCTCGAAGCTATCTATTTAAATTTTAATGTGCTGATTTTGAATATCGCAGATTTTTAGGAGCATGAAAATGTTTTTTTTGTATGAATAACTTGATTCTAGATGTTGTGTCTCTGCTTTTTAATATTTCTTTCACGATGACAGTTTTACCAGATCTTACCAAGTAGTGCTTTTTAAAACAGATACGCTTTCTGGCTGATAATAAGAACGTGGCAACACTGTTTATTTGAGTATTTAGTCACCCTTTCATACGGAAACTAAACCTTCATATTCGAGTTAGTCTTTCCACGAATTGCTAGAAACAAAATGCAAAAACGAAATGCAAATCTATCTGTGCTTTTATGTTATATCCCGTCCGAACAAACAAGAAAAAAAACGACATTGTTCGTAAAATGGAAGATAGTGTCACCAGTTACAAGTTCTCACGGCTCGTCGACAAGCATGCTATGGTTCAACACGGCAGAACTAAACATGGGAGACGAGCGACACAACACGCAGAAACTATTTTTTCCCGTTCTTCCCTTTCTATCGATTTGTAGTTCTTGGTTTCAATTGTTTCGTATTTCATATATAGTTTCCAGAAAAATGGATCAAAATGTTTCTGCGTGCAATGATAGCCTGTCTATGTCAGTATCACCGTCTTCCGGTATTTCTTCATCGACCACTGCCCAACCATCATCATCGACTTCGCCCGAAGCAGGCCATGCACATTTGTATATCCCGGCTCCTCTAATGTAAACTGAAAAACAATTATTTTTCCAGTCTTCTTATTTTCAGTGAACTCGGTGTTTCAAATCCCGCTCTCCTATGCTACTTGCTCTCTGGAAATCCGTCAGATTTGGAAACAGTGAACAATGCTCCAAACGTAAATAGATGTCCCCATTTGAATCACACTCTACATCCGAATGCTTCCGATGGCCTTCTAAGATCTCGCTCACCAACTCCAAGCCCCGTTCCAAGTGATTTGAATTCAGAGTCGCCATCTAAACAAGCTGCCTTAATGTAAGTGGATACAAGTTGTCAAGACATAATTCAAAATCAAAAGTTCCAGAGAACTCTACAAAACCCTATCCGGTGCCTTTGATTCTCCAGTTCTCAACACATCAACAACTACTGTACCGACGGAAATCGTTCCCGAATTCCCATTGAACTCGAAAAATTACAACCACTTCAAAAACTATTCGCCCTCTGCAGGTAACGGATGGAGAAGAGAATGGATCAAGATGGCACCCTCAAAAAGTTCTCGGATGAACCCATCAAGAGAAGAACCGGACTTCAAGTAAGTGACATACATTCATAGTAAAATCAAGTGAAAAACTTTTCAGTGTTCGATTTCAACCCTTCCAAGTTGAAGCTTTGAAAGAAAAATGGAAAACCACCAAGTATTTGACAAAGGAGGATCGGAAACAGCTAGAGTTGAAGACCGGACTCAACAAGAACCAAATCTTGGATTGGTTTTCCTATCGACGTAACAAGGGGAAAATGGGTTCGACAGATGAGAAAAGGCCAAACGTCCGTTTTACTGCCGAGCAAAAAGGAGTTCTTCGTTCGCACTTCATACCAGGACAATATATTTCAATGAGCAAACGTATGATGTTGGCTGCTCAAATTGGATTGAGTCCGGAACAAGTCAAAGGATGGTTTTCAAAGCAAAACCAAAATCTCAGACTTGCTGAAGAGAGAAAAAGGAATCGAGAGAAAGAAGAGGAACAATCTAATATTAATTCTTAATTATTACATTATCAATTAGGCTATTCCTCATGATAAATTTATGATGTGATTATTGAGTTTGCGTTTTAAATGAAAAAAATGCATAGAACGGTCTTTCATCTTCCCTTAAAAAGTATTAATCTCAAAACCACAAAAAAGAAGAACATGTCGCCAAAAATGTTCTCGCGGTTCGTCTTTTGTCAAAATGCCATCACATCACACTGCACAAGGTTTTATGAATTTTCCTTGACATTTTCAAGAAGTTTATTGTTTTCTAGTTTTGATTTTTGATTTATGATTGCTTTTTCGTTCTGTGATATTGGATTGGATTAATGAATCCCGACACCAGTTGGCTGTTTATTACATTAGAATAAATTATACTTAATTACCAATAAAGTTATCCATATCCGCATCCACAGCATCCACATCCACAAGCGGCAACTGTGGCAGTTGGATCTACAGTAGCACATCCACAACATCCACAACCACATCCATAATATCTCTTGGCACGAACCACAACTCCATTTGATTGTCCTTCAGAGACAAGATCATCAATTGCAGAGGCAATTGGAGTATCATTATCGATAACTGCTAAGCCTGTTTCATCCGAAGGTTCAGCATTCGATTGAGCCTAAAATTTAATGATTGCTCTTAATTTTCTAGAATTCCCTGAACTGACCTTCTCATCATTATCTGAAACTGCTAGAACTTCTTTTTCAGATTTGAGAATGGTCTCAAAAAGGCTTGCATTGGCAACACAGATGAGGAGAGCAAGGGAGATGATTGAAGTGAAACGAAGCATGTTACTTGATGCCCTTTCTCTTGGAAGTCGGCTGCTTTTATACCATTGAAACAGACAGACATCAGTCATTGTTTGAACATGTGTCAGGAAAGGGAATATATTAACAAAGAGTTGTTTTTTGAATGAGTACCAGGGAACTGCATCGATGCGGGCATAATAATGATGATGAACTCCGCGCGGAAGATTGGGAGAGAGGGGAAACAGAGAATGAGTTTTCGAACACTTCAGTCTTGACTGGAAGTTTTATGTATGAAATATTTTCAAGTAGTTGTTATAAACTTAACATCAGTGGTAGATGAGACTACGTTCTCAAGATCACATTGCTTCCATTTATGCAAACATGACTACAGGATTGTCACAAGAACTAAATCCTTATTAGTTTTTCGAAATATATGAATGTGTTCAAACTTCATAACCAAAACTCGGATAAGTTTATTTTATGATAAGTTTTCACATTATCAATATTTGTTTACTTTCAAATACCTCGTCATCATAAGCGCGTTGTTCCTTCTTCTCCTGAAACAAACACGCAAAAACTACTGCTCCTAATTTATTCCATTCTCCAACACATGTTCAAACAAAGAGTGTTGTTGATCTGGATGGTATAAAAGTGCAAATTTTGAAGGAAGGAGACATCATTCAACATGCTTCGTTTCACTTTTATTTCTCTTGCTCTTCTCATCTGTGCTGCCAATGCAAATCTTTTTGAGAACACTGAAAAGGGGGTTCTCCCAGTTTCCGATACTAATGAACAGGTTTGTCATCACAAATTCTTGGAAAAACATTTCAAAAAAAGTTTAGGAGCAATCGAATGCTGCCGAACCTTCGGAAGAAACTGGTCTAGCTGTTATCAATAATGACACTCCAATTGCCTCTGCCATGGATGATCTTGTCTCTGAAGGACAATCAAATGGAGTTGTGATTCGTGCCAAAAGATATTATGGATGTGGTTGTGGATGTTGTGGATGTGCTACTGTAGATCCAACTGCCACAGTTGCCGCTTGTGGATGTGGATGTTGTGGATGCGGTTATGGATAATGAATCTTATTAATGGAATGTATTTATTTTATGTAATAAAATATTGCTTCGGGACTTATGACTTTATATGAAAATGAGAATAAGTAAATCTCAATCTTTCAGACTTTTCAAATCTCCTCTGACTGAAAATATATTTTAAAAAATGAATTTGGTTCAATTCGAGAGAAATTATAGCGTTTCAATCTTATCATACAAATGTGTTCAATGCTATAATTTTCAAAATTTGTAGTGACGTCCAAAATCTACTTTGCATAAGTAGATGTCTGTCTCCGTTTCCGAATCTCTTCCTCTCTGTTTTTCTAATCTCTAATCCAGTCGTTCTCTTTTTTCGTCCCGCTCACTTTTGATAAATCTGCACTCTACCTCATCACAAACATGAATTCTTTCCTAAACCCTCTAGGAATGGACAAAAATATTCCAAACTTTCCTATGCAACATTTCCCAAATACTCAGTTACCATGTACTTCTTCCTCAGCCGTTCCTGCTCCTTTGACCACTTCATTTTCTATGCCTCAAGCTCCTCCTCTTATTCAACCTGCATCATTACCAATTCCTTCTGTAGTTCCGAAACTTTTACAACCTCTTCAAATAAACTATGTTGCTATGACAAAAGACTTGATTGCATCTGCATCTACTCCAGAGAAATGGGGTGAGCCAAACTACGATAACTTGGCTTACATTCACAATCTGCAATATTTGAAGTAAGTCTTATCTTTGTTTTAATCGGTAACCTCAATTCTAATTTACAGTGGACTCATTCAAACAAATCCATCTGTACTCATTGGTTTCATCCTTGACAAATTCCCAAAAATCCCTCCACGTGTGCTCGAAACTCTTTTCATTCGACCAGATGGTACTGTTCCAGTTATCCCATCAATCTCATCCCCAGAACCTGTTAGACACCGGGCTGCAAGATGTTTCACCCCATTCCAAATAGATGTGATGAAACGTCGTTTCGAAGTATCTCCATACGTAACACAAAGGGAATGTGATCAGTTGGCAACGTCAGTGGGGCTTCGTTCGGAGCAAGTCAAACAGTGGTTCAACTCTGAGAAACATCGAATTAGAAAAGCGAAGGAGAAGAAGGATAGAGAGGAGGAGATTAATGACGGAGGAGTGCGATTATCTTTTTAGAGACTTATTTTTGGCTTGATATTTGCAATGTGAACATGTTCAGCTTGTTGTTTATGTAATCCGTCTTAGTCATCACAGAATGTTGGTTTTCGATCAGATGTACTTTTCTTTACTTACTTCCTATGTCAGATATTCGTTTTGATTTAACCTAATCTCATTTGAAAGCTGTATGATCCGTTCTGTTTTCAAAAATGGTTTGTTTGTTTGTTTTATCCAGATAAATTATTCCTAAACTTCATTGTTTTGAAACATGAATCCGTTTTGTATTTTGATGCTAATCTTGAGGGCTCATCGCTCGTGTTGGCGTTTTTATCTGACTTTTTTCTTCCAATGAAAATTAAAAAGCACATTTCTTGGTGGGAAAATAATAAACAGGAGTGAAAAATATGCAGAATTGAAAACAGGTTCTAGAAACAGAAACACGGAACAGTTGATCTGACATGAACAGACAATAGGAAGAGCTCATCACAATCAGAGACAGTCCCTGAATGGTTTCCAATCATTCTCGTGAGAACAGTTTTCACCTTCACGCACACAAAAGCTTCACGCACATACACTGCGGTCAATAATTGATTCAAAATTCAAAGAAACTTCTGGGGACAGTTTTTTGTGATCTTTCCATTTTCCGTGCCCAGCTGGAACCCAAACGTGTGTTTTTTGACCGGTCAATGTATTCTCAAAGCAACCCACATGCGCTCAGGCAACCCAAAAAAAATGAAACTGATAACAAACACACTTTTCTGTTTATTTGCAGTATTTTTCTCCCTCCGTCTCTAGTATCTCCCCAACAACCTCAAGGTTTCCTGCTGTTATTTCACAATCATCTATATTTTCCCAGAATGCAGAGAGTGTTAAGAAAACTGAATTGTTTGTTGAAGTAAGTTTCATTCAATTTTTATGGAAAAAATTCAACAAGAATATAAGATTTCAGCCAAGAATGTTCTCTGAAACTTGGTCTAGTCAATATGCCGGATGTCGTGATGAAACAAATTTTGGGTGAATTGGATTTCCGAACAATGTGAGCTTTATTGACTCTTTACGATTCATTGAATGCATTTCAGATTACTTCTCCGAAACGTTTCCCATGACTTCCGGAAATTTATCGACACAAAATCAGCAGGACCACGTGTGACAATGATTTTTATTCTGGTCAGTCACGAATTCCACCACATTGGAGCTTCAGCTGCTCGAGATGTCATAGCTGTTTCCTGCGTATGTGTATGATACTAAGGTATGATTATTGAGCCGCGTTCTAACGTCGACTACCATTACGCCCGCCCTGCACTCTCGCAGACTGTGAATCTTAGCTTCTGCGACTGAGCATCCAACGCTGTGACTGATCGCACGCTCGACTGCGCTGCGAATATTGCCTGTGAACGGGGAGAGTGCTATGCAGTATCAATGTGATCCCAGATGTGACAACATCCATACTTAGAAGCGTTCCGACCCATCTGATATGGAATGCGATGCGTCTCACAGACTCTGCTGA
>GL379874.1:131697-150045 GCA_000143925.2 Caenorhabditis brenneri | reverse complement strand
GCTCGGTACCCGGGGATCCCACATAGTATCAACTGATGATGAATTCAATCAATTCTACGGTGGTGTCCTATCACCTATCCTCGTGTTTCATGCATTTTGTCATTTAACATTACACATTACACCAACCGTATACTATCTATTCATTTATAACTCAAAAGTTGTCTCGTCAAGCACTCGAAGACTTCAACGACAATTCTTTCTTGGAATTGTTTTACAAGCAGCCATCATTGCTGGATTTGCGTTTGTACCTGTGGTCATAGTAGCAACTGTTTTTTATACAAAATGCTCATGTCAAGAGTTCATCAATTTTTCTGTGATTCTAGTTGCTCTTCATGGCGTTGCAGAAAGTTTTGTTCTTCTAGCAGTACACGGTGCTTATAGGAAAGTGGTAATACAGATGTTAATGCAGTGGAAGGGTAAGTGGGACTTATGAAAATTCTTCGAAAGATTCTTTTACAGAAAAGGGAAACAAAGAAGCGCGGGTTCGATCAGGATTACGGTTATGGGCTCTAACTTTATATTGAAACTAAGATTCGGTTAATTTTCAAATGAATTTTTACTTGTTGCAGTGCAAACTAGATTGTTATGAACTCTCCCTAATGCAATGCTTTTATGCTATGCTCACTGCAGGTGTTCAAATAGAAGATATCAATTTTCACGAATAAAAACTACTATTCTTTTTACTATAGCTATCGCGAACTATATTTTACCTGGATTATTTGTTTCTCCGGAAGGTTTTTCGATCTTAAAACCGCACAATTCTCTTGAACCAATTGAACTTCCTTCTTCATTGAATCCCGTTTAAGCACGCTTCCTCTTCTGATCATATCTGAGCACATCATCTACAAAACTCTTCTCAAAAACAGAACACTTCATAAAGTTTTCAAAAACTCAAAACATCGGGCCCATATATTTTTCCTTCTATGTATCAAACAAAATATTCAAAGATTAAGTGTACTTGGTAGAGAAGGATAATCTTTTCCAAAAAAAAATTATCACCTTCGTTTAGTTTCAAACATGACTGATGTGTTGGTAATCACATTCTGATCAAAAAATCAGAAAGTTGGGCGGAATAATAGAGTAGTTGCACCGGATATGCGCAATGATACCTCGAGGATTTTTGTTGAGTGCATTTCCGTTGTTGTCTGAGTTTCCGTTGCAGACTGCATACACATTCTATTTTGACACATTTTTTTGGAGGGAGAGAAATAGATGATAGGTTGGACTATTGTCAAGGGCAAAATGTGTCCTTTTGGTCTCGCTATCATTTCTTGTTTCTGATTTTAGTGAATTTCAGTAAAAATTGTTGTTAATTGTGTTAATAGAGATTTTATGCCATGTTTTCAGATGTCTATTTTACCGGATCTTCCAATTAGCGGAAAACAGTCAAAAAGGAACAAAGAGAATGTGAGTTCATGTTAATGTTTTTGAATGTAGGACAACAAAAATTATTTTCTATACTTTTTTACTTGTGCTTTCACTTTTTTCCTGACCAATTTTCCAAAGGATAAGAAACCAAAAAACCAATTCTCACTCACCAGCACACGAGAACATAGTAGCCATTATGTGAGTTTTGCTACAATCGGTTTCTATGTTTGGTGAAAGAAAAACAGATCCTTCAAACTCATTTAGTTACCGAACACCTTTTAATGGAATCATCAAAACAGCCAGTAAGTAAGAAACGGTTTGGATTCTATCAAACCTTGATGCATTGAAAATGGAAAAACAAAATTTGAAGTAGTTTTAGCTTGAAGCAAAACTTGATCATGATTGCTACCCATTTTAGAGAATACCACCGACTGAATGCTCTATTTGTTACCGTCCTGCTGATGGTTATCACTGTGGAGTGCCTTCTTGCAAAGCTTGCAAAACGTTCTTCCGAAGAATGTGTATTTCAAAGTCTGAAGTTGATTGTAGACACAGTCAGGACTGCTTTGATCTAGCAAGGAAACGTAAGTAAAAATTACAGGAACCATCGAATTCCAAGGCTATTCCAGCAAATGTATATATTCGATGTCAAGCATGTCGTTTCAAAAAGTGCACTGAAGTGGGTATGGATCCACTCGCTTTGGAGTTGGATGAAAACGAGAAAAACACACAAAACTTCGAAATTGCAATTGAAAAACAAAACAAGATTGTGGCTCTCAGATCGAAGGAGGATTTATCGAAAAATATAATTCAATCACTTGTTTATCTGGAGAGTAAACTCGACGCATTCAGAATGTCCGCTTACAATCCAGTGTATTTTGAAATGGGGCCACTTGTTGACTTACTGAAAAACGGAAGCAAACTCTCAATGGCTGATAAATATGGAGTGAGTCAATAAAAATTCAGTAGAAAAATGAACAAATTTCAATCTAGCCCATGCCGGGGTGGCCACTTACACCACAGCTATGCATATCGGATCACATATCGAACCGATCACAAATGAGAGATGTCCCAGATAAGATGCCTGATTTTGATAACGATAAGTTAGTTCAAACTCCCATTAAGTTACTGTAAATTTGAATTTTATAGGAAGATATGGCTCTTGTTTTCTACTTTCACCACTATCGAATACGCAAAAACGTTTGCATTCTTCCATCAACTCAAACAGAAAGACCAAATGGTGTTGACTGGACATGTAACATTAATTTGTACTTATCTTCATATGTCATATTTCGCAGGGTCAAGGAAAGTCGATGAATGTCTACAACCAGATGGAACAGAGTCACCAAAGAAAGAGTTAGTTGGGAAAACGGGGTTACTGTACTTTTGTAGAATACCCGAAATTGTGGTTTCATCATTATACTTTCAGTGAAGCTCACTATGCATTCACACGTTCTTCTCATGCTCCCTTGATCCGATGCAACATAAAACATGAGGAATATGTTCTTCTAAAAGCAATCTGTCTATGCAATCCCAGTCAGTTCGTTACATTCTATCAGCCCACAACCATTTTCTTCCAGCTGTCCATGATCTCTCTGAACATGCTCAGAAAATCATTAGCAAAGAGCAACAGAAGTTTGCCGGAATACTGTTCGACTACTGTTTGGCAACTCCGAATGCTGGTCCAAGCAGATTTGTTGAGTTGTTGGGAATCATACCGGTGCTGGCTCAACAACAACAACTACAGAAAAGCTTTTTCATTTATCGCTTGGTGCCGATTTTGTCGAAATATAACAAAATCGCTCAATATTTTAATGATATCATGTTTTTGTGAAAGGCAATTAATTCTTGACGACTCGATATATTTTCATTGATCTGCACAGATAATTTGCAAAAAAATGCAGTTTTTTAAGGGTTGTTAATGGTCGCCGTAACCAGAAAAAAGCGCCAGTTTATTTCACGTAGAATGGTTTACAAACCAGTATTTTTCAGACTGGTGAGCGAAACCAGTATATTTTTCCAAACTGGTTGACCACGCCAGTGTTTTTTTTCGGAAAATACACTGGAAAACTGGCGTGGAAAACCTTTTTTTTCTTTTCTTCGCAACGACACTCCGATATCCCGCATACGCGCA
Organism: Caenorhabditis brenneri; assembly: GCA_000143925.2. Taxonomy (NCBI): domain Eukaryota; kingdom Metazoa; phylum Nematoda; class Chromadorea; order Rhabditida; family Rhabditidae; genus Caenorhabditis; species Caenorhabditis brenneri. Next base: position 146,543 of record GL379874.1, on the reverse strand, counting down.
AAGTTTAACGCATGCACCTATTTTTCTTACAATTGGTTTTTTCTGATCGAATTTCGTTTATTTCCCGTATTTTACATAAATATTGAACACATTGTTTTTTTTAATGTTATATTTCGCTCAGGTCACGTTGCTGCGAAACCTATCAGTTGAGCAAGAACTCTGCAACGGGACGAGATTGACGGTTGAGTGATTTGGAGAAGACGTAAGTATTTTATTGACGACAGTTTTCATTTAATTAGCATTGAAAAAGAGTTGTTTTCAGATTATTTGGTACACAGCCAACAACGATGCTGCTGAACAGAAAAAGCGGATCTTCCTTCATCGAATGCTGATGGCACCGACTGGAAAGGGAAGGAAATCCTGTGGGTTCACCAGGAGGCAATTCCCTGTTCGATTGTCATATGTCAACACAATCAACAAAAGCCAGGGACAAACGCTCGACAAATGTGGCTTGCTTTTTCACGCTCCAGTATTCTCACACGGGCAGCTGTATGTTGCAATGTCCAGAGATCGCAAAGCAGCAGACTTCAAGATTTGGCACTACCCAAGAGGGAACTTTGACGACTATCAACCTGGTGGAGGAATGCTTGTCAGAAATGTAGTTTACAATGATGCGATGCGTTATGTTCAATTAGTTTAGTTATACCTTATAATACCATAGTTGTCATCGTTGCTGTCTTCAAATCTGCTCCTCCATTCCGTTCTTTCTCTTTGTGACCAGTTTCCTGATTCATTCCGTTATTGTATACTTTATTTCCTTTGGTACATAAAAAAAATCAGAATTGTTGACAGTTATTTTGAAAGGATTTATTTTCGAATGGAAATGTTCTCAGAAACACACAACTTTTCGATTCTTGAGAATGTAATTTCAAATGGCTCAATAATCAACAGAAGCACACCATCAAACCCAGGCATCTCAAAATAATAAAGACTTCTTGGAAAATCATACTGTCTTCCTGATTCACAATTTCTTGGTCCCCAAAGCGTTTCCAGTTGCTCTTCATCCTCGAAACAATGATAATTAACGATTAGTTCCAAGAAGGTTGCTGAGTTTTGGAATGCCTAAAATAAAAATAAACTTGAAGGTTACCGAAGATTCGAATACCTCTTTCAACTTCATCAAATCAACAAATGAAATGCACTCCATACAAATGTTAGATCTTGTGAAATGTGCGAAATAGTGAATTGCGGAAGAAACTGGGATATTGAATACAGATAGTTCTTTTGCCATCTTCCATTGCTTCAATTCAACAATTTCATCCAAATTCAGAACTGAGAGGTCGCCAAACGGATCAGATATTTCAATTCGTTGAAGCTTTTCCGGGTGTATACAAGAAACTACTGACTTTACAAATTCATGCTCCTTGATTTCCAGTACAATATTTTCAACGCGAAGTTGATATTTTTTGAGTGTAACTTTGAGATTTTGAAAAAATCGAGACACTGTGGAGACTCTCTGTTCTGTTCCACATTTATTCTGGCTTCCATCACTCCAATCAAGTTGAAAACTGTTCAAAACCGATTTTTGATAATGAAGTATGAATTCAAAATCGGCGAAAAACATTTCAATAAAATCCACATCATCGACGGATACTTTCCTTGTGTTGGTGGTCAAAACACATCCTCCACTAGAATTCAGATAATTTATGGAAACAGGTTTTCCATGGGAGCTCGTGATAGATAGCAAAATTGATTGCGTCGTGAATGTGATTTCAATATCCGTTAGATGAGAATTTGGAACAACAGTATCGATGAAGTTGTAAAGATTGTAGCAGACCTTGCGGAGGGTGAAACTGAAAAAAGTTTACTTTGTTTCGAAGAACACTCTGGCGCACAGAATTTTTTTTGAAAACTGAAAAACTAATCGAGCGGGAGTATGAAAAGTTGGTACAGAACTCACATAGACTTCAAATCACAATAATCTAAAATCTTCTTCAGAACAACATCTGGCATGCCAAGAAGCGAAACCATTGAAAAGAATAAAGAAAATGATCTTTATGAAAACGTGCAGAAACGATCTTTATAGTAAACTGATAAGGACATCAATGCCACGAAAAGAATCATGCGTGCAAGTGCATACAATAAAACATGAACTATTAGTTCAGGAAAGGCCAAACTTCATACTATCTCTATATTATAACATTATTTTGCACGAGTTTTGGAATGGAATTGACCGAAATGATCTATTTTTTTTTTTGGAAAAATGGTCAAAATGTATGAGATGAAATGGGACTGGAAAATAATAAATGGCGGCTGTGTTAATATGATGACTATGTAATTTTGCAGAGGATTTCCGAAAATCAGTTTCTAAAAAGAAACTAGTTTAATTTTCAAAAGTATTTTTCTATATTTTTTACAACTGATCTACATTCCAAAAAAATTGTAGGTGTTGTGAATTTCAATTCATATCGTTTCACATAATCCTGCCTCCTTCTCTTCAATTCCTCCATGTTTGGTATTGCATCAATAGTGCAAAACACAGGTCAGAAATGTCCAGTACTTGAAAAGTTGGCCTGTCGACATACCAAAATAGAAACTTCATTTCAAGTGGTGTAGACAGTTTTTGAATCATACTAGATACATGTTCATGGAACTGATGTTTGTCTGTTTAGGGACGACGATGTGCCTCGAGAAAATGCAGTTCATTTCGTGTGTGTTTTCATAGGGTAACAACGCTAAAGTTGTTTTTTGTGTACTAAAAGTACAAAACTTTTTGATCTCTGTATTAAAAAAGCTCTTTTTCAGACATCAGTAACACCAATAATTTCCAAACTTCTCTTTTTTTCGATTATATCTGATTTCCTGAATCCCCCACACTTTCAGCTGCTCACTTCCTTTCCCCTCCATTCATATGTCTTTTTTGTTGTTTCTGACTCTCTGAGTAACACATATTCATTGCAGACACAAGTCCTATTGAACTCGGATAATAACTTCCTTGACAGATTTTTCTTCTTTTTTTCTTCTTCCTCATTTTGTTATTTCCGCCTTTGAAGCTTGAAGAAAAGCTAGACTAGTAGACAAACTAGAGATTATTCTCTGAAAACTAATTTTTTGAACTCACACTTTCAGTTTCTAAGAATTCAGTCCTTTTGAATTGACGTTTTCAAGAGTTCCGGCCCTAATAAATTTGAACTTTCGATCTTTTCACACAATCCGGAAAACCTTTTCAATGGCATCTTTTCCCTCCCTCCTTTCCTCTTATTAGTTGGTTGGTCTGAGATTAAAATCTAGCGTAGGTGGCGGTGTCCTTGGTGTTTCCTTCCTTTTACATGTGTCTCTACGTCCATTTATACGCATGTTTCTAGTACACGAATTCTTGATTCTTCTGATCTGGACACAATTTGACTACTATTTTGAAAGTTTTGGATGCTGGCTTTTCATTATTGAAAATGTTGAATATTTATGATAGTTAGGTTTAGCACGTGATTTTTTGGTTATATCTCTAAGATGTTTTTTTCTGCTTTTCCAGAATATTTCTCAGGGCACATTTCATTACAAGTTACTTTCAAAAAAACAACAAAGGAAATGGTTGGTTTTCATAAAGTTAGACCCTTAGGTACCAGATAGATACATTCCGAATTTTTTGATTTCTTCAATTTTTTGAACGACAAGTTGTCAGCTAAAAGTGTTTATTGCTTTCATGAACTACTTTTTTTCTCTCTGTTCATTAGAATTGTGTTGCACATTTCTTGAACAAAAACCTTTCTCAATTTTCCATTCGATCCATCCACCACGATACACTCCAAAACTAGACGTATCCCAACCTTCTGACATATTTCTATCCTGCTCATCTGACTGATCAAAGAGCTCACTTCTGTCCACATTTCGTGCTTGACGACGTCTAAACACCCCTAATCCGCCTCCCCCTTTCCATTTTATCTGAGCTTTGCTCGTAATGAGCACTTCGTATACTAGATTAGTACCAATGATGCCGATCATTATTTATTAGTAGTCTCCTCGTAGTATATATATTCTGACATGTATCTGATCACCTGCCCAGTTTATGTACTTCCTGGTCTCATGCTTTCTGATTTCATTTTTTTTTCTGGGGTGTCTAGTACATTTTCTAAAACTCTATTTCAATTATTTTTAATAGTATTTTTAACTTTCAAAAACGTTTTGTTCCAGGAATCATGGACACCGCTCCAGTCAGTACCGGCTCTCAAAATACTCCTCTGGCTGCTTTGTCCACGTGCAAAATATGTGGACTTCTCGCGCATGGAATACATTTCGGAGTGGAAACATGCAGAGCATGTGCAGCGTTTTTCAGAAGATTCGTCGTGTTAAATTTGAATTATGAATGTTTGAATGATGAATCCAGATGCAGTTTGGATAAGATACGGAGGTAAATTTTATTTATTTTGATAAATTGAAAAAATAACTAATGTTTTTTTATAGAAACTCATGCCGACAGTGCAGATATCAGAAGTGTCTTCAGATGGGAATGACGGCCGACAGTTAGTTGATTTTATTGTTTCATATATATTTCTATCGGAATAAATTTTGAACTTATTTGTCCGTATTCCTTTGCTCGTTGACTCATGACAGATCACAATTTGAATTAATCCCTTCTGAAATCTCATTCTGTTTTTTGCAGATGTCCAATGGAATCGTGACACTAGTGCGGCAGATCACAGGGGATCTCGAAATCTCAAAAAACAAGATCAAAAAGTGGGGGGAGAGAGTGAGAAACTAGTGGAGAACGTACTGGATCTGTCTACCAATAAGCCGAGTACAAGTTTATGTTCATTTATGAAAGCTGAGGTAACTACCCTGAATTACTGTAAAGCAAATAACTTTTTGAACGTTCAGGATAACTTCTACACAAAATCAATTCTATCGGAGATAAATTATGACAATTTGGACAAAGTGATGCATGAAATCTTCGTTTCTGAAATTCCATCCACGGAGCACGGTTATTTTGCATCATTAAGTCCACTTTACCGCTTTGTAGAAGAATTGAAATTGGTTCGAAAACCTCAGAAAACTGAGAATATACAGTTTGAAAATCGACTTTGTATGGAAACATTGCTCCCTCATTGGAGAGAACAGGCTAAACATACAGCATTACTCTCAATGCATTCTATGGCATTTCGGAATATTCCATTGACAGAAAAATCGAGAATCTATGAAACCATTTGGCAGAATATTTATAGACTGGAGAGAATTCAAATGTCAACGGAGATTTTTGGAGGGAAGTGTGTCAGTGAGAAGGTAACCCTTCAACGAGATCTATTAATAGCTGATATCGTTATTCAGAAACTTGCTATCTCTTGTGAAAAGGCAATTCAGCTGGACTCTCTGTTTTTCGATATTGAAGGAGTTGCCCGGAATAACCTGAGATTGTCCCTACAGTAAGACTTGAACAAAAAAAGATAAAAATCAAGAGTATGTTTTCAGAGATTACAAAGAATTCGCTGAAAGATGTGTTGAAGAAGTTGCCAAACCATTGAGTCAACTGTTCCTTTCTATTGAAGAAGTCGCATTTCTCATTTTGAACTTCGTTCTGCATAATGGTAATTTTAGATGCAATCGTTTCATGAATAACTATGAATTCTATTCCAGAAGAGAGTATCCATGGACAGTCTCTTCGCATTTGTAACGAATTCCGAGACAGTATTGCCAATGATCTTCATGATTATTATGTAAAGAATGATGTTGTTAATTATGCTGCAAGGATTCGAAAAATCATGAATATAGTGGTGGCAATGAAGAAAATTCATTATGATGATTTAGGAGGAAGATTCATCAGAAATGCGAAACGAGCAAGTAGAGGATACTAACTTAGTAAAATATTTATTTATGCCTTTCAAATCGTTACCATTCATCATTGATCTCAAAAATTCAATCTGAAATCTCAATTTTTTCTGTGTTTCAAAGCCTGCATCATTTTCATTTTTGAATAATCATTAATAAAACATATTGTCGATCAGTCCAGATAAAAAGTTTCGCGCACACTCATCAAAAAGTAATTACTATTTGTCATCAAATTGCTCTTCCAGTTTTATTGTTGCTTTTCCAAACGGCTACATAGTAACGAAAATTTTTTCTGGGAATTTGGATATGCTTCTGTCCAACTTATCATTAACATTCACAACATGATATAGCTCTTCATCTAACATTACTATTTTGGGAGTTCATAAAACGTTTCGAGAAGAGGCGCTGAACTTTTAGAACTTCATCCTATTGGAAGGCCCTATAGGTCCCTCATAAGGTTCTGCCGGAGGGTTGTACGAATTGCATATCTGTTTTTGAATGTCATTCTTTGAAAAGCTTAGTGAGCATGATGTTAGCTGAAACTTATTGATGGATATTCCAGGTGAAAAAAACTCCCCCGACTCCAAATCAGAGTGAAACAAGCTCAACTAGCTTTGCATTTATTTTCATCTCAGTTTTAAAAATCTATTATTTCCTCTTGTTCTATAGAATGAACTGCATTTATCGGAACAGTTTTTTCGAATCTGAAACTTTTCATCAGTTACTCTCACATGCTCTTTTATGTATTCAAACTCCTCTCTATGTTTTTGGAGCTTACATTGTAATTGTAAACAAAACACCGTCTACAATGGAGAAAGTGAAGTTTCCAATGTTACTCATGCATTTTTCGTAAGCTCTTACCTGTCAAACAAGGAGATGATCTTTTCTATTCTTTCAGGTGCGCTTTATTTGACTCTTTCATGAATATACTTGCAATTCCAATTGTTATATTTCCAATAACATGCGGTTATCCGTTAGGTCTTATGTACCGCCTTGGAGTGCCGACTGGGTTACAGACATACTTGGTTTTGACTTCTTTTTTCTGTATGTGTATACGGAAACCAGGTATTAAAATATTTATATTTCGTTTTTCAGTTTTGGGACCAGCTACTGTCATGTTTTTTGAGAACCGTTACAATCATTTAGTACGCACAGATTCCGATTCTTCAAGTCGTAAAATGAGAAGAATGATGCACTATTTCATCAACTATGTCTTCGCCCTTATCAGTTTCATACCCCCTTTTTTTAATACTCCCACAAATCAAGAAGCTAGAGGTATAGCTCGTGAGAAAGTGCCTTGTCTTCCGTCGGAATTAATCGATAACCCGATATTGTTCATGCTCGGAAGTCCGAGAGTTGTTGGATATTGTACATCGATATTTATTGCTATCACACGGTTTCAAATTTTGCTTTTCTTCAGTCTGACTGCTTTTTATTTATTTGATGCAAAAATTCAATCAGAGAGAACGTCTCGCCTTCAAAAACAGTTCTTCAAAGCGATCTGCATTCAAATTGCACTTCCGTTTTTCATTGTCACAATTCCTGTCAGTTATTTAATATCGACAATGTTTACTGGAGATTTAGATTTGATTTTATCGAATCTATCAGTGTTTTGGTGTACAAGTCACGGATTACTATCTATTGTTATTATGTTAAGAATTCATAAACCATACCGAAAAGCAACTATGGAATTTTTAAAAATTGATAAGGTTGAAGTAAATAATCCACCGAGGCACTTGAAACTATCCCGTATCTATAATTAATCGATTTTTCGTCTTTATTCGAAATAATTATAACGTTATTTTAAGAAAATGTGCAATCGGAAATAGAAACATGAGTTTTTGGGAGAATAATTAAAATTCGAAACCATACATCTATACTCTACAAAATTTATTTTGAAAGTCACAAAGTGATGAGAGATCCTTTGAAAAAAATGTCAAAAATCCATGGGATAAAAGTGATTATTTCTGTTTTTAACTCGCAAACAAATCCAACAATTACGTCAATCCACCCCCAACTCGTAAGATAATCTTTCGTTTTTTTCGAAGGCTTTCAAATCATTTTTTAATGCTAAATGTTGAACAGTTATCTTTTTGTTCATTTCGAATCACTTTCAATTATGATTTTCCAAGAAAATGTGCTAACTTTGGGCGTCATATCCGTACTTGTACTATTGACTGTTGTAGTTATTTTGGCAGTTTTATTCCTATGTAAATATTATTATGATATGGGACAACTTCAAAAATATTCGACTTCAATGTTACCGGATGAAGTGGATAGAAGACACAGTAGGGAGATGATTGAACGACAGAAAGCAATCAATAAAAGAGCTGGAGCAAGTTGTAAGTTTTCAAAATGTGATATTTGAAATATTTTTGATTTCAGTGAACTCAAGCATACCTGCTCCTGAAATCATAGTTGATTCTGCATCAGAATACACTGGAATTGGATCCGCAAGAACGGGATCCCCTTGGCCGTCCAACGATACCTTTATGGTCGATAACGAACATTATAATTCGTTTCGAAGTATGTTTTTGGAATTACCAACTTGATTTTTTTTTAAATTTTTTGCCTATGTAACTTGTTCACTTTGTTATGTATGTATATATATATTTTCAATGCTAAAACTATTCATTTTTACAAACACAAAAAAACATCAATTCAAGAATTATCCAGTTTGTTGATAGACACAAAGGCCAGTTGGCTGGTTACAAATGTGGAAATCTGGGCATCTCGAACAGACGGTTCCCATTTGGTAGACCGGGTAGTTGTCCATCAAACTGAAATTTGGAAATAAAGAATCAGCAATCCAGCTGAGAAACTTACGGATATTTGTAGTAGCAGACAGTTGCAACTTTTGATCCACACTTTTGAACTCCACATCCGATAGCTCCAGTCAATGAGAAGGCCATCTGAGTGGCTTCGGCAAGACCTTTAGCGGATAAATCTGCTTGTGAAGTGACTGTGTTATTGAATGGCCATCCCTTGTCCTGAAACTGTTGTTCCCACGCGGCAACTGCTTGCTTTGCCTAAATTTTAAAGATAAAAAGTTTTTCACTTTCGATGAAACAACTCACATAGTCATCAGCAACCTGTGTACCCACAGCATCCACCACGCGAATATTACATCCGGTTCCTGTTGCTGGTCTTGCAATGTTAGCTGGGCAGTTCATGATTGATCGATAAGCCTGAACGGCCAAATCGTCATTCCATCCAACCATCTTCATGTTTGTAGCTGCTCTACGAATGTCTCCTCTGGCGTTATATTGGCCCTTTGCCAATGTAGAACGCAGTTTGTTGTGAGCATTCACAATGGCATCCTTTCCAGCTTGGGTCAGTTGAGCATGAGAGCCTGTTAGAGAATATTTATTTTAGTTAATGTACTGGAGGCTCACCGACAACGAAAAGAGCACAAAGTAGTAGAACAGATTTCATCATTTTGACAATGATAATTCCTTTGTTCCGTGGTCCTTATTTTATAGTGGCATCGATATCACACGCAGACTATGTTTTGATTTTTTTTCAGTTTTTAGACGGAACACAAACAACTGATAACAAGGTTTAAAGCACAAAACATGACGATGAAATTGCAAGAGACCAAGGAGTAATTGAAGTTCAAAAACAAAAAGTTTGTCTGCTTTGATGGTTTGTTTTTGCAGAAGGTATTGTCACAACAGTTAAAGCGTGAAGCGCTGATTGAAAATAACATCCCAAAGACAACTTTTATGGTTCCCAGATGTCCCAGATGTGAGAGACCTTCTGGCAACCAGAATTGCTGCAAACTCAACAGTCGAAATAGAGGCAGTGTCTCGCCCTATCCCAAGGACGAGGCCTTCATCATATAAATATCTCATCCACTAAATTTTTGCCAAAATATTTTTGGTCACTTTTTCGAATATTTCTGAGGTTTTTATGAAAAAAAATGACCAAAATATTTTTGGTCACTTTTTCGAATATTTCTGAGGTTTTTTATGAAAAAAAATGACCAAAATATTTTTGGTCACTTTTTCGAATATTTCTGAGGTTTTTATGAAAAAAAATGACCAAAATATTTTTGGTCACTTTTTCGAATATTTCTGAGGTTTTTTATGAAAAAAAATGACCAAAATATTTTTGGTCACTTTTTCGAATATTTCTGAGGTTTTTTATGAAAAAAAATGACCAAAATATTTTTGGTCACTTTTTCGAATATTTCTGAGGTTTTTTATGAAAAAAAATGACCAAAATATTTTTGGTCACTTTTTCGAATATTTCTGAGGTTTTTATGAAAAAAAATGACCAAAATATTTTTGGTCACTTTTTCGAATATTTCTGAGGTTTTTTATGGAAAAAAATGACCAAAATATTTTTGGTCACTTTTTCGAATATTTCTGAAGTTTTTTATGAAAAAAAATGACCAAAATATTTTTGGTCTTTTTTTCGAATATTTCTGAGGTTTTTTATGAAAAAAAATGACCAAAATATTTTTGGTCACTTTTTCGAATATTTCTGAGGTTTTTTATGAAAAAAAATGACCAAAATATTTTTGGTCACTTTTTCGAATATTTCTGAGGATTTTTATGGAAAAAAATGACCAAAATATTTTATGTGCTTCAATTCCCAAAAAAACACGGAAATAAAACTTTGTTCTTATCGTAGCACTTTCTGCTCCTTCCATTGTTCGGAAATCACTCTTCGGATTTTTTTTCTAAACCTATAAACAATTGGAATTTACTTCCTTGTCTAGAAAAATGTAAACAACACAAAAGAGTCATCTTCACTGTTTTATGGAATTCTCGCAGCTCTTATCAGTGCACATCTGTTCAGTATAAAACCATTTCTCGCGTGATTTCCTTTTTTATTTGCAAACATTTTATTATTTTTCTTGTTGCATCGATGAGCTCGTTGATGGATATGCCGGAGGTGGTGATGAAGAAGATTCTGAGGAATTGTGATCTACGATCCATGTGAGTTTTTGAAATTGTTCAAGTTCTGTTTTTGAAGGAACATGTAGAACTTGTTTCTATTCACGTATATGTTATTCCCAAAAGTTACAGTGTGTCGCTTCGAAAAGTGTGTCTCAACCTTCGAAATTTTATTGATGACGTCAAACCTGATTGCCATATTCACACAGTTGAAGTCAAAATTACAACCGATTCAATTTTGCTCTGCTTGACCACTTCTAGTAGATGTTCAACCGCGATCAACTACATAAAAACTGAAAATGGATGTATAGTGAGGGCAAGGAGGAAAAGTAGAACTCTTCACAGTTTTCACTACACAGCTGTATTTTTCATGGACTTCGAACTCATCTCACAACATCTAAAACAGACTTTAGACTGTTTCCACGTGGATTGGAGTGATATATCCCACATGGATGAAAAAGAAACACCCAATCGTATCAATTGCTTTTTCGACCGTTTCAAAGTTTTATTGAAAAAATATCAATTTCCGGTCAACAAAATCAAATTGGAAATCAAAAATCGTGACCTAGTTATGTCAGTACTGCCATTTGTCAACGCGAAGAAACTACAAAAGATTGAAATTCTCGACCCATTTGGAGACCCAGAACCATTGAATTTGACAGAAATTGCGAAGCTTGAGCAGTGGGAAGAAGCGAAGGAGCTTATAGTTTTTAATCTCCCATTTTTGGCGGATATTCAAACTTTTTCACATTTTTCAAAGGGTGAGATTAGACTAGAATCAATTTCATCAGCTGATTTGGATTATTTGAAGAATGTAGGAAGCACAACGATCATCCAATTTGTGTACCATTCTTTTTCAGAACTTCACAAAATCAACATCATTCTTGGAGTTCAAAATTCATTTTGAAAGATTCCCGGACCTATTTCAGTTGGAACGGCTTTGGGGGCCAGCATTTTGTGAACTTGATCAGAAAGACCTCGATAGGAATTGGTACTTCTTCAGAACACTTGATAATAATACTGTACTTTCTCTATTTCTCGACTCATTTCAGCTATCTTTTTCCACTCTCAACACTTTGTTTCTTCCTCCGAATTGCTATGTTTTAAACTAACTGCTTATGTGTGTGTGTGTACATTGACCATCATAAACAGCCGCCTATTCGCTTGTCTTATCGAGGTAAAACGTTTCACTTGTGAAACTTTAAGTTTCTTCATTTTCCCTTCTAATTTTCCTTGTGCTCACCAATAATGGATTCGTCTGAAATTGTATTGATAGACATGCCGGAAGACGTGCTGACAGCGATTCTGAATAAATGTGATTTTATTTCGATGTAAGCGTTTTTTTTTTTCATTTTTCCCCCAGTTTTTCAGTTTGTAATTTTTAGTTTAACACTCCGAAAAGTGTGTCACTTGTTGCGAAACTTTATCGATGATGTCAAACCCAAATCTCGTTTGACCAGTTTTTTAGTTCATATGAATCGAGATTCGGCTTTTCTGAGTCTTCGAAATGCTGAAGGATACCGCTCAATCAACTATGTTTCCTCTGAAAACGGAACAAAATGCATTGTGAAACTTGACAAGACTGAAAAAGCAGTATTCAACGAGGACTTTAAGAATGTTTTCTTGAGAGAACTCGATAAAATACTTCAATTTCAAAAAACTACATTGAAGTGTTTCGAATGGAAATGGGAAGATTGTGGAGGATTTACGGAAAGAAATAGAGAAGAGAGAATGGAGGAAATCAAACAATTTTTAGAGAATTTGGAAACATTATTGAAAAATCACCAACATCCAGTTGAAGAGTTGATTTTAAATGCTCAAAATTTGGAAGAAATTATGTCAGTCTTACCTTTTATAAATCCGAGAAAACTGAGAAAAATAACAATTTTCAATTCATTTGGAAATCGGAATACTTTGAATTTCGACGACGTTGTGAAGTTGAATCAGTGGAAAAATGCAAATGAAGTTGCCATATCTTCTCTATATCTTGTGGCCCCAATTGAGAATTTCACACATCTTTCAAGGATTCTCGCAACGTTTCCTTCGATTTGTACACGAGATTTGAACGTACTGAAAGAGGTAAGTCAGCAAAAATTATATTTTAAAAAAACCTTTGGTGTTTCAGGCTTTCCTGTTATCACGAACTCCAATTTTTTACATGTTTCATTTCCCGGATTTTGATGATAGAGCAAATATACTCAATATTTGGGGTCCGGCATCGATTGAGAAAGACGATTATTGGAGCAAAAAATACGAATACTTTTTTGCTATTCCAGATTCTTATGAGATTCTTCATGTTGATATAATTACGTTTTATGCTTATTTCTATAGGAAAAATAGAAAAGATATCCCTGAAAATGTGATCATTCAATAAATTAATTGATATTTTATGGTGGTCATAACTTGATACATTTGGATGAAGTCATAAATAACGTAATATTTTAACCGTGGTAGGCCCGGGGCGTTTTTATAGAAAAAAAAGTGTTCCGAATAATGTGTTTATTGAATAAATATTTAAAGGTGGTCAATCAAGAAATTCAATAGAAAGACTTTCGAAAGTTATAAATAAATGAATCAGCTAATACTATTCCATAATGCTGCATGTGTCTTCTAACAAATCTTGCAAGTAGTTGCACAATACTGTTTTCTCTGAGCATCAGTGTAGAATGGATTGGTACAGTATCCATTGGCAGCCCATGCAGCACAGGTAGTCGAAGAATCTCCATTATATTTGCATGGAACAGATGGATTACTTGGAGAAGCTGAGCATCTTCCACAGGTCTTCTTACAATATTCATTAACGAATGATTGCATATCAACTCTGGTACAAATGGACAAATCATTGGCACAATCAGTGACTCCATCAACACATCCTCCGTCGTTGCAGAATCCACAGGCAGATGGACAGTTCTGAGCAATCTTCTCACGCCAGATTGGAGAGGAGCATTGGGATGGGAGGATTGTGTCACAGTTCATGCTTGGGACTGAAAATGTTATTTTATAGCATGTTATGGTTAGGTGACTCCACTTACATTGAGCATTAGAGCAGTTATAAGCTGGGGTCAAGCAGCACAATCCACAAGTTTTGGCGCAGTTTGTGATGGCAACCTTCTTCATATCAGCACTGACAGATCCTCCGTTTTCACTAGTGCTGTAACACTTGAATGGCCTTGGAGCACTGTTTCCTGGGGCTGGGAATCCGGATCCAGCAGAGGCTTCTGGATAGAAAACGGCACAAGATGCATCAGGAACAGAGTTGGCACAAGCGGTAGCAGTGGCAGTATAGACACCCTGAAATCGAGATATGATTGGATTATGGTAGATAATTACTTACATTAGAAGCACATGAGAAGTCGTCAACAATGACAGACAAGGCTCCTGGAGTAAGGAGAACAAGAACAGTGAGAAGTCGGAACATTTTCAAACTAGAAAACTTGATATTCTCTATTCATCCTGAATTTGTTTTTATACTAGATCATTAGTCGAACTTTCTACATGAACCATATTTGACCAGCTGTTGAACTTCATGAGTTTAAAAGTTACAATTCAAATATTTCCGTTTCTCTTATTTGTTATTCACAATTCATCACTTTTTGTTAGAGCAGCTGCTGGAAGAGTGTGAAAACTATAAAGATCGCGTAGGAGGGAAACTTTATTGAGTCCAAACTAGACATTTTGGACTAGTATTCATCTGACATGGGAACGACCCGAGGTGTTACCCTCGGATCTCTTAGATATTTTAGGGTTTGACAGTACATAAGTGGACTAAAACAAATAAAAAATTATAGCGGCCCGTTTTCACGTTCACCAGAGTTATGACGTCATATATGATTTTCCAGAGAAATCTAGCATCGACAGTTGAAGTGGGTCTAACTTTTTTCTTTTTCAACGAAACAAGCTGGGTTTTTGCTCGTTTTGTAGCTAAAAATCTGACATTCAAAAATGCCAACTGGACCCTTTCACCATCTCCTACCAGAATCTCACAATTCTTGAAAATGCCAAAATTTTCGCTTCGTGTGATTTCAATTAGTGCCCATTTTTGAAAAAACGTCCTCGGGAGACCATCACTATTCGACTTGGGTTGGTCAATGATGCAAGTATACACATTCAAATATAGGTCGAGCCTTTGAGTTACGAGACTTATTCCGACTTTTTTGAAAATTTTTCACTTTTCCGTGTATAGGG
>GL379874.1:73659-102396 GCA_000143925.2 Caenorhabditis brenneri | reverse complement strand
AAAAAGCTTTTTTCGGTGTTAACTAAGCCTTTTTTTATAAGGTGCCAACTCGCTTTACTTCCAGAAACTCTATGCCCCACTATTAAACCAGGCTTAGGCCTCCAGTGCCCAAGTGCCAAAATTTGGGTGGCCCCCCCCAACTCCCTTAGCACCGAAAAAAAAATCTACACTTACCATCTTATGCCATCGGCATTAATGTGTTCCAATATAGTTGAGTTTGTTGTTATCGTTTCCTCTCTGCTCGTATAATGGATGAGCTCTGATGGCATTTTGCTGAAATTGGATTGCATCGAGTTTCAGCAAAAAAAAAACATTGTGAAATGGAGAGAACACTGACGAAAGAATAATTAACAAAAAATAACGAACATTTCGAAAAGAGAAGCTCAAAAAAGCGTATTATCAGCTCCGTCTATACGGAAATGCGACACAGATAACGGAAGAAAACAAGGAAAATCAATGTCGAAACCAACACGGCAATGTCTTTTTTCTTTTTTGTTTCTCTTGCTGCGTCTCTTCATTGTTTGATTTGGAGGTGAGAAGTGACCACATGAAGCAGAGAGAGAGAGAGATCAAAGTACAAGTACGTTGGACACTTTTGCTTTTGAATTGCATTCAAACCGTTTTATTACAATGGCGACAATAACCAAATCACTTTTTAACTAGCATAAAAACACTAAGAAAAATGAATGCAATCATTTCAGAAATATGATGACTTCCAGATTTAAGAATCTCAAAATTCATGCGAATACCGAGATTCTCAATTTCATTGGACGTATAAGTGAATACGCAAGACGTTCCGGGCATATCAATAGATGTTCCAAGTGATATACTGTGTGTACTGTCATACCTAAACGAGGAAAATAATTTTCAGATAATTTTCTAAAACTGACGTCAATTCTGTAATATTTCCTTGATTGTTACATCGAACACTGAATGTCACATTTGGCAACATATCGGCATGTTCAACTGTATATCTGAATATTGTATCATTGTCTGGAGCCTTGTTGGCATCTGTGAAATCAGTGTGTGGAGCGAAAAGTTCGAGGAAGAGAGATTGATCTTCGTTGGTGACCATCCCATAGTTTCCAGTGAACAATAATCCTTTTCTACCGGTTTCAGTTAGTTGGAAAACAGAAACATTTTGAGTGATATTCATTGTGACAGGACCTCCACTGATCACATAAGTGCGGGATTGTGAGAAAACTACCTGTGGAAGAGTTTTTCCTGTGTTTCCTCCGCTGAAAAAAATAAACCACTTAACTGGATTAACTTAGAGTTCCAACTTACGTATAACTAGCCATAAGATTTGATTTACTTTTTGTGACACCTCCAAGATAAACATCTACTTTTCCTGTTCCTCCGATATATGTAATAACATCTGCAGCTCCAGGATCACAGCATGACTGAAGAGCAATAGGACCGTCGGATGGATCCAGTGAAAGTGTTATGACATCCTCAATGTCATCTGGATTGAACTCTATTGCTTGATACTTTTTAATCTCCTTCGTATTCTCGAAGTCTTGGAACTGAAGTGCAATTCTTCCCTCATAAGAGTATCCTAGATTCATTATTGTGAGATGTTTTCCACTAGAAATCCATTGATTCTTGGATGCTAACAATTGTGTTCCTGTTCCCAGATATTTTGAATTTACAGTGGGCCCATCAAAGAACACAACTCCCCGCAAGAATTGTCTGTAGTAGTCAAGTGGTGGAGGCATTATTGTTGCAGACACTCGTGTAACAGCTGTAACTAGAACTGGTCGATTATCAAAGTAACCCCAGAGTAGTGGACGGAGATCCTGGACAGTAACATTGTTCAGCATTGGGCTAACTGCAGCATCTAAAAATTCACATATTTCGAAAAAAGGTTTTTCAAAATGAGAACAAACATTGCTCCCATTTGAGTTTGAAGCCGAATTGAACCCTGGATTTTCCAGTTGCCAATTGAATTTTACCTCCGTTTTGAGGGAAATAAAACATTTCTTGAAGAGATTGGATCACTCTAAAATGAACTAATTCGGTTTCAAATTAGTTGACCGAATACTTACGGCTCCCCTCTTCCCAGTTGATCAATAACCTGTACGGGAGAATTCACAGATGTCGTATCGTTCATGTTAACAGTCAGCTCAATAGTTACAAACCATCCTTGTGGGGCATTAATCTAAAGAATTGGGGTTTCAGATGCAAACCTTCAAAGAATGTTACCTGATATTCACATTTGTAATCATCTGGAAAAAGTGGTGCATCAATCCAGGTGTAGTTTGTAGGGTACCATATATTTTGAGTAGTGTCTTTGGGTGGATTGAAAATGACAGGGCCATTGCAGGCGGGGACTTCAGCTTGTGCCAAAACCAGTAAAGACAATAGAGAAAGAAAAGGAATCATTCTAGTACTGGAGATGTCTAAATGGTACCTGAAGCAACTTTTATACCAAGCTTCTTACAGATTGTTTCGCTACAAAGTCTCAATTGTCATCGTCAGTTGATTAATGAGTTCAATAACTCATTTCCTTCATTTTCTCCGTTTGAGTCATATTATTCTGCACATTCTTCGTAAGAGCGATCAACGTAATAGGAACAGAGACTAAAACTTTGAGTCCTGTTTCGTGAGAATTTGTCAGTTCCATCCCTTTTGTCATGCTCTTTGTGTTGAACTCCTCCCTTATCACTCTTCATTTTTCGAACTTCATGATGACAATACCACGCCCAGCACTAGTCAGATTGGAACTTAAATTAGTGATAGGTGATTAATTTCGTAGTTCATTTTTGAACTGATTCAAATTTGAAACTTTGAGAAGTGTACACAGAAAGCAAAAAATGCACGCTGAAGGGAATATCCGAGGATAGTGTAGGGATAAGTAGATTAGCTTTTGGTTATGCTTGTGAAGTGTACGCTTGTGAAAGTATTCAATCGAAAGTGCATGCCTTTGCTGTATTTTCAGTCTAGAATGATAAATAAGTTCAATCAATTTTTCGTTATACCGTAAAAACTATAATAGAAGCACCCCTAAAATTGAAGGACCCCTACAATAGAAGGACAGTACATAAGGGGGTTTGAAAAATAGAAGGATACCCTAAAATAGAAGGACACTCTTTAATAGAGGGACACTCGCATAGGACTTCCACATTCTATCTGATGTCATTTACAGCTTTTCGCAAGGTGCAATTCAAAAAAGCAGAGGTTTTGAGTCATATTTTAAGTTAAAAATGATGCTGCGCGTGTAATTTTCAATGAAATGCCTTATGCATAACTTATTTTTTCAATGTAGCAAGATGCTTCAAAAAATAGAAGGACACCCTTTAATTGAAGCACCCCTAAAATATAAGGACACTCTACGAGGTGGGTTGAAAATTAGAAGGACATGTCCTTCTATTATAGTTTTTACGGTATCTTACATCAAACAGATGAATTTGATGATCAAACACAGCATCTCTAGCAGAAATACTTGTCACCAGAGTGTCTGTCGTTTTGTTATCAGTTCCATTGTTTGTAGTTAGTTACATGTCTTCTTCCTCCACTTTATGATACGCTAACTCAAAAAAAGATGTGCATAAAAACAATGGTTATTCAAGAAAATTTTATTGCGAATTATATATGTTTTGAGTTTTTTTGTTGAGTGAAATGAAAGGTCAGGATCATTTAGACTGCTTACAGTGGTTCTTGTCTATGTAAACGGACAAAAATACAAGTTTTTACAAGTTTATTTATAATAATTATGCCACTCTAATTTTTCAAACTAACATAAAAACACCAAGAAAAACAAATATTAATAACTCAGAAAAGGATGAACATCCTGATTTCAAAACTTCAAAAGTCATATGAAGACCAAGATTGATCTGATCATTGGAGTCGTAAGCTATCTGAAGTTGACTCCCCTGCATACTCATTGCTGTATTTAGTGTTGGAAGATTTGAGTTGTTATACCTGAATTGATGTCTTTTTTTCTCTTATCTTCTATGAGCAAAACTTACGATAGAACGGTGGTGTTCACTTCACCGACACATCGAATTTCAAATGTTACTCCCGGAACTAAGTCCACTGATTGTATAGAGTATCTGAATACAGTATCAGGATTCGAATAAGTTTGGTTCATCAACGGAGCAAAAATCTCAAATTCCACATCTTGGTATTGACTGGGATTTCCATAGTCTGGGGAAACAAGTAAACATTTTCTTTCGTAATCAGTGTATTGGAAAATTGAGACATCACGGGAGACGTTGAGTGATACAGAACCACCACTCATGACATATGTTATAGAAGATCCCATGATTAGTTGTGGAAGAGTTGATCCTGTATTTCCACCACTGAAAACG
The DNA here is from genome assembly GCA_000143925.2 of Caenorhabditis brenneri. Lineage (NCBI taxonomy): Eukaryota > Metazoa > Nematoda > Chromadorea > Rhabditida > Rhabditidae > Caenorhabditis > Caenorhabditis brenneri. Next base: position 98,083 of record GL379874.1, on the reverse strand, counting down.
ACAGGATCATTTTTGATCCATCAATGAAGTTGTACTTACGAATAACTTGCAATCAGGTTGGATTTACTCTTCGTGACACCTCCAAGATAGACATCCAAAGTTCCTGTTCCCCCAATAGATGTTAGAACATCTGCTCCATCAGGATCACAACAGGATTGAAGTGCAATTGGTTCATCAGCTGCATCAAATGCCAATGTCAAATAGTCGTCAATATTTCCATTTGGATCAAACATAAGTGGTACATACTTCTTGATATCTTTTGTGTTTTCGAAATCTTGAAATTGAATTTCAACAGTCCCATCATACCCATCTAATGAATATGCCAGATTCATAACAGTCAGAACTTTTCCGCTTGAAACCAATTGAGTTTTTGAGTCTATCACTTGGAGACCGGTTCCAAGACATGTTTCACTTGTAGAGGCCCCATCGAAGAACACAACTGCACGGAAAAACTGTCTGTAGGAGCTGTCAAACTGAGGCATAACTGTTAGAGAAACACGAGTTTCAGCTGTGATTACAGTTGATCGGTTATCAAAATAATTGAGAAGATTTGGACGCAGATCAGCTACAGTGACATTGAAAAGAACTGGGTTGATATTTACATCTGGAACATTTCAATTTTGAAATTTAGTTGTTGTAAAAACATGTACTTACATTGTTCCCACTTGAGATTAAAACCAAATTGAACTCCAGACTTTGTAGTGTCCAATTGAATTTTCCCACCGTTTGAAACAAAGAAAAATAGTTCTTGATTTGATTTAGTAACCCTGAAGCAAAGTCAGTTTGCGATTTTTTTCAACAGAGTAATTTTCGAAAAGACTTGCTGCTCAATTCTTGCCAATTGATCTACCACATTCACAGGGGCAGCCGCATTCGAATTATTTGTAGCAACCGTTAATGCAATAATTACAAACCAACCTTGTGGGACATTTATCTGAAGAACTTGGTTTTTCAATTTACTCATTTTCCACGTTACCTGATATTCACACTTGTAGTCATCTGGAAAAGATGGAGCTTGACTCCCATTAAAGTTAGAAGGATACCATGTATATTGTGTTGTGTCTTGTGGTGGATTGAACACAACAGGACCATTACATGCTGGAATTGCAGCACGTGCAAAAACCAAAAAAGAAAATAAAAAGATGATTGTAATCATTGCGGTTGGAAGTGTCTGTGTGATAAGCCTAATGGTCTTATATAGTGAGTTGCATATATAATTTGATCAAGAACTCTTTTTGTCATCATTATTGAGTTCAATAACTCATATTTTCTATTCAATTTTAATTGAGTCATATATTTCTTGAGACGGTTCAGAGTTTTGGAGATAAAATTCCTTGGCTTCGTGTGGGATTTCGTCATTTTCCTGCTTCTGATTATTCTTGTCATGCTCTTTGTGTTTAATTGCTTTCTTATCATTTCATTTTTCATTTTTCGATCTTCATGGTGACTATGACACACTTCTTACACACTCGGTTGAGATACAATTGTTTTAAAGACTGAAAATTTTCATTTTATTTTTCCGTTTCAATAAATTAATACATATTTTTCCTTTTAACTAAACGTGAGTATTGTTGCAAAAATAAATACAATACACATCGAAAACCCGGAACTTGAAGATGTATACGTTTCAAAATTCAAGAACATTCCTTTATTGTACTGTCCATTTGATTCGTAATCGATTTGAAGTTGACTTCCGTGCCACTCAATTACAGAGTTGATACTTGGAAGGTTTGCACTATTGTATCTGAATTTGCAGCATTAATAATAAGCCAAAATGATGAAATCTCACGTTAATCTAGTGTATTTTCCCTGGTCAAAACAACTAATATTGAATGATACTCCAGGTACCAGATCAGCGAACTGAATACTAAAACGGAACATGTTGTTAGTTGTGAAGAACTGATCGTCTTGAACAGGAGCAAAGAGAGTCACAATGACATCTTGATTCGAGCTCACAACTCCATAGTCACCAGAAGCAAGGAACCCTTTTCTTCCAGAGACGGTATTCGTGAATGTTTTATAGTTTCTAGTTATGTTCAGTGTCACAGGACCGCCACTGACAACATATGTCTTGGAACGGCCACCAAATAGTTGAGGTAGATTCGGATTGTTGTTTGTTGCGCTGCAAATATTTTATCTTCAAAACTCCAGGTATTTCTTTGAACTCACCTGTAACTGACTAGAACATTTGACTTTCTTTTTGTGACACCTCCTGAGTAAACATCAACATTTCCTGTACCAATAATGTTGGAAAGCACATCCATATCGTCGTCATCACAACATGATTGAAGAGCGACTGGACCGTTGGCTGGGTTAAGTGTATATACCGCATAAGGTTGATCATCGTCAATTTTTAGTGCTTGAAACTGAACTATACTTTTTGTGTTTTCATAGTCTTGAAGTTGAACTCCAATATGAACATAACTGTATGATGATCCAAGATTCATAACGGTCAATTGATTTCCACTTGAAACATATTGAGTTTGTCCGTCCGACAACTGAAGTCCTGTTCCAATACATGCGGAAATTGCAGATGTTCCATCGAAAAATATGATTCCACGGAAGAACTGTTTGTAGTAGTCGTAGGGCGGTGGTGTTATTGTGGCGGACACTTTGCCACTAGCGGTGAATGTTACACCTTGATTGTCAAATTTATCAAGGATATACGGACGGGTGTCGTTTACATTCACTTGCACCACGGTTGGATCGATTTTGGGTACTGAAAGTGTTAGAATAGAGTGAATCTTTGGAAAAAAAAATTAAGATTACATTTCTGCCAGTTGAGAGAAAATCCAAATTGGATTCCTGATCTTGCGCTTGATAACTTAATTTTACCACCACTCGAAACAAAATAGTATGACTCTTGGAATGCTTCTAAGACTCTGAAATTGGGTTTTTTACAAAAAAGTGTTTGAACTTTTGGGATTTAGAAATTTCAAATAATAAATTCAACTCACTTTTCAGTTCTCTGCAACTGATCCACTACATTCACTGTTCCATCTCCTTGAGGATTTGAAATGTTAACTGTCAGTTGAACCGATACAAACATCCCTTGTGGTACATCAATCTGAAAAATTTACACTACTTTTAATACCCTATCTCATTGTTTACCTGATATTCACAAGTATATTGATCAGGGAAGGCTGGTGCATCAGACCCAGTGAATTCCGATGGATACCAAGTTGTTTGAGTAGTATCCACTGGTTGTTGGAACTTAACTGCACCATTACATGCTGGAATTGCGGCACGTGCCAAAACTAATGTAGAGAAAAGAAATAGGACAGAAATCATTCTGGTGGGCAACGTTTCATTGACAGGTTTGAGCATCTTATATACGGAGTTTCAGAGTTTTTGTTTGATAACAGAGGCACACTCCATTTCGCGTCGTCAGCTCTCGATTTTTGAGGTCGATTATTCATTTTTGACTCACTCCTACACTTTATTTTTGGTTGTTTCATCATAATTGAGACTATAAATAACTTTCGAAGAATTCTCCGTAGATTTTTAGAATTAATGATTTTGGGTTTAGAACCGTGTGAAATTATTGACTGAAATGCACAGTTTTTGTTTTACAAAAAGTTTAATTTTTATTATGAACACTCGTAAAAAAACGAAAGCGTTTTCTGGTTTGTGCTGGAATTTTGTTGTAAACACTCATCATCTTCAAAAAAACAAGCACCACCCATGAAATCCGATTTTGAAAAGAGTCAACATCGTGTCCTGTTTCATGAAATTCGTGCATTTTTACTTTTCATTCCACACGGTACTATTTGTGGCCAGTGCTCTTCGTACTCAACGTCTTATCAGTATTCTTTTGATTTTGATGATGACTGAAACACAATGTCGATACTAGACTTTCATTCACTGTTATAGAAGCGTCTCTGCACTCAATTTTGTTTTGCGCTCCAATTCTTTTGATTTTGATATTAGCAATTTACAGTCATTTGAAAACCAACTTATTTATTCAGAATGAATATTTACAATTAAAACAGCAAAAAGGTCAATAACACAACCACTCCAATGATTGAAAAAATAGAGCTGGAAGATGCTTCGATCAGCTCGAAATCCAGATGAAATCCTTTGTTTGCTTTTCCATTCGAAAAGTATCTCACGAAAAATTTTTCTCCTTGAATTTCATTGCTCACATTTAGACGTGGAAGATTGTTGCTATTGTACCTGAATGCTAAGCTTAGCTATGATCAGAGCTATGATTAGAGCTCACTGATGATAAGTTTCTTGTCCATTTGTATGATTAGTGATCTTCAATGTCACTCCTGGAACCAAGTCAGCCAACTGTATACTGTATTTGAATACGGTAATGCTGACATTTGGAGGAGAGTAAATTCCTTCAGAAATCTGTTGATTCGGGCTCAGAACACCGTAGTTCTCAGTAACAAGAAATCCTTTTCTGCCAATAGCTTTTGACGGACTGTAGTCTTGATAGCTTTTTTCTGATATATTCAAAATGGCAACACCGCTAGTGAGCACATAGGTTTTTATATCTCCGAGAAATAGTTGTGGGAAATAGTTATCACAATTCTTTGCACTAAAAAAACAGTTTGCTGCTTTCCGTTCAACAAAAAACTCACTTGTAACTGGTGACAAGATTCGAACGATTTTTAGTAGCCCCTCCCAAATAAACGTCCAATGATCCAGTACCTGTTAGACTCAAAATGACCTCAGAATTAGAATTAATGTTCAATGTTTGAATTGCCACAGGCGATATCGAAGCGTCCATGAGGAATGATGCATAGTGAGCAGGGTTTTGTAAACTCCATGTTATTCCTTGAAACGTTCCAATACCTTTGGTATTGATGTAGTCTTGAAGTAAGATCGAAGTGAAATAACGGATGGGGTTACCAGGCAAAAACATGATAGTCATTGATTTTCCAGTTGAATAATATTGAGCTTTTGAATTCAATAAACTAAGCCCTGATCCCAGGCACGAAACGTTCCCATTCGGACCATCGAAAAACATGATTCCTCGGTAGTACTGTCTGTCTAAAGGGTTGAGAAGAGGCATGATTGTCGCTGAGACTTGATAATCAGCAACAAATTGAAACGCATCATTGACTAAATGTTTCAGAACCAGTGGATTTCTATCACCTGCATTCACACGAGTAATATTTGGGCTCATCGCAGGATCTGGAAATCCAGATCATGATTGTTTTAACTGAACTTTTTATAGGTTTACATTGCAGCCAGGTAATTTTGAAACCAAAAGAAAGTTGTTCCGTCATTCCAGTTGATAATCTAATTGTGCCGCCGTTGGAGGCAAAGAAAAATCGTTCTTGTTGAGCAGAATACACTCTAAAAATACTCCTCTCTGGCCAATAAATGTATCAATACTTACTCTTCTCTGTTTTGAAGTTGATCAATGACTATCACCGGAGCACTAACGTTTTGGAAATAGGTCATGTCAACAGTCATTTGAATCAATGCAAACCATCCTGTTGGAACATTTATCTAAAATCTCTATGTTTTTTATTGTTTCCAATTTACTAATCTAACCTTATATTCGCACTTAAAATCGCCCGGGAAGATCGGTGGTTTGGTATTCGTATAGTTTGAAGGGTACCAACTAGGCATTCCAACAGTTAGTGGCGGATCGAACGTTGTCACCCCATTGTTGCATGCTGAAAATATAAGTGTCATTTTTCATAATTTATAAATTCTGGTAAAATCTTTATACACGACTCAATATACTACCTGGTATTGCTGCTCGTAGGAGGGAAAAGGAAGAGAAGAAGAGTAATGCACAGAGCATCCTGCGAAACTATGAACAATGTTTTATCAGGAGTTTCGAAAACTTTTATATACGTGCCGTTATTGAGTAACACGATAACAAGAAATACGTCACATGGGACCGTTTCATACGGTTAGTCAAACAATAGAGAACGGCAAATTGAGTCATTTTACAGTAGGTAGAAATAGGTGATGCTATATTTTGAAACTGCTCTTGTGTGGAGCAAAAACTCATTGTGATCTCCTCCAAAAATATTTTTCCACTTTCTTATCACTATTCTCTCGAATTGAGTTATGAAAAAATTACGATTTCGAAATTAGACGTTGCTGGATTGTTTGAGAAACACAATTAGTTTCAGCACGTACTCAAATTTGTTATTTTCGAAATTCACAATTTATTAAACATAAATCATATCAATATAACAATGCAAAACTCAAGCACAAGACGATCCCTAAGATTGAAAAAGTAGAGCTAGTAGATGCTTCGACGAGCTCAAAATTCATATAAAATCCTTTGTTAGCTTTTTGATTGGATTTGTATTCCACATAAAAACTATCTCCTTGGATTTCATCAGTTCCATCAGTTAGAAGGTGTGTGCTGTCGTATCTAAACCGTAATCGTTGTCAAAATAATTTCATTTTGAAACTCACTTCCAGGTCTTAGCTATCGAATCGACATAGCTTGTGATCTGTAAGGTTGCGCCTGGAACCAAATCAGCAATACTTATACTGTATTTGAATGCAGTGTCAGATGTTGGAGCATTGATTCCAGCTGATATGAATTGATTTTCACTCAATTCACCGAAATCTTCAGTCACAATTATTCCTTTTCTTCCAATCGATTTTGAAGGACTGTAGTCTAGGTAACTTTTACCCGATATGTTGAGAGTTGCCACACCACCGGAGAGAACATATGTTTTTACTTGTCCAAGAAACATTTGTGGGAAATAATTGTCACTGTTTCCAGCACTTAATAAAAATATGATCACTGTGGCGGTTCGGTTTTATGGGTGGTGAGTCCGTCGCGTAGGAACCAAGCCTTCATCAGTGTGTGCTATGGATTGTAGACGTTGAGCGATTCTCTTGCACTGCTTTATTGAAGGCGAAAGCCAGAATAATAATAGAGTAGAGTGGGGGTGGTTCAGTATATGTAAAAGCTAAAGGCGATTACAGAATAATAGTGGCGGAGCTAGGGGACAATAGACAAATTCGTTAGAATTTGCTTTGGAATGGGACGGGGGACACAGTAACAGTGGAGAGCTGTCACATACGACCGCTCGCTGGGGTAGCGGAGAGGGCGACTGAATAATTTAGGGAAAAACTAAGGGGAGAAACAAAAGAATGTTCGAGAAAAGTTCAACGAAACAAAGGGGGAGAAATAGAGAAGAAAGGGGGGAGAGCGTTAGAGAAAGAGAGAATAAACAAGTAAACAACCGGCGGCAGCGGCAAAACAATTAGCAATCTTCTCGTTGTCCGTAGGGCGCGCTTGCATCGTTCTCGAGAGAAAATGGCGCCAATTTGAATTGAGAGAATGTTGCAGATGATAAAATGGAGCGTATACCGCATAGAATCGCATAAAAGACCGCAATACGACAAGTATTTTGTATCAATTATAGACTCAAGCGATAACGTGAAGACTTCTAAGGGTTGGTCGTGGAAGTAGCGGAGCTACGGCCGCGACACTCCGGGGGCGGGGGGGTCTACATTTCGCAGAAATGTAGACTGCTCTCCATCGACTTGAACCGTCGTCACTTGAGCTTGAGTCGAAGATGCCTTTGCTGACCGAGGAAGGAATTCCCGAAGGCGCGAAGCCGCGGCTGGTCTAGGGGTCGACAAGACTCTATTACCAGCGTTAGCTAAGGCCCCCTGGCTCTCCTTTGGAGTTGTGCTTGTATATGAAGCACTTGGAGAAGGATGTGGAGCAGTAGAGGGCGTCTTGGGTTTAGGTGGGCGTCCTCTTTTCCGCTTGGGTTGTACTTGGTCGTCCGGTTGACTTGTGGACGTTGCAGGTTGGGTCTGAGGTGATTCCGTGTCCTGCTGTGGAAGAAGAATCCTGGGGACTGATGTAGTTGGAAGTTGTGGGACAGAAATTTTAGTTTCGTCCTCGTTGTCTCCGGGATCCTCTAGTGGAACGAGCTGGTTGACCGGCTTTTCCAAGGTGTGCTTTCCACATTGTACAAGTACTGATCGTGGTACTCCATCCAGTGATCGAGTGACTTTGATTATCCGTCCAAGCGGCCAGTGATGTCTCGATTTTGTCTTTGCAGACTCCACCAAAACGATCATTCCTGGCTTAGGTGTTTGGGCTGAATGGTTTGCTCCTTTTTCCTTGAGTTCGCGAAGCGTTTGGAAGTAGCTTTGGGCGAACTGGTTCCAGAGATCCTCCTTGGCCTTGCCAAGTCCCTCTAGAATCTTTCTGGAGAGTTTTTCGGTCTCTCCAGGTCGTATTTCTCCAAATACCGAGTCTACCTTTTCAGGTAGAGCCAGCTGAACTCCGGGATTCAAAAAATCACATGGTCTGATGGCTGGGGCATCATCTTCTGCTTTCTTGTTCGGCGTGACGGGTCTTGAATTGACGATTCCTTCTGTCTCGATGACGAGCGTTTCCATGTCCAAGAACGTACGAACCTCCTTGCTTAGGACCTTCTGTATTGTCGTCTTGACGAGTCCTACGAGGCGTTCATAGGTACCTCCCTGCCAAGGCGAGAGAGGTGTCGTGAGCTTGATCTTGATCTGCTTTGACGCGAGGTATGAAGTAAGTTCGTCGCTTTGGTTGATGACTGTCTTGAGGTCTTCGTTTATCATGCTGTATGCCAATTTGAATAATGGTGCGTTGTCGCTAAGGATTGAGATTGGGACTCCTCGTCTGCTGATGAATCTCCTTAATCCGTTGATGAAACTTATGGTCGTGTTGTCTGGGACGACCTCCAAATGCACGGCTCGGGTGAAAATACACGAAACCAGTAGGATCCACATCTTTCCTTTTCCGTCTGACCGCTTGTATTGAAGAGGACCTAGATAGTCCAATCCAATGAATTTGAACGGTCCGGCGAAGGTTGTTCTTGTTGCTGGGAGGATCCTATTGAAGTTGTACTTGAATGTTTTTCCGTGTTTCCTTTGGCAAATGAAGCACTGAGAACGAACTGTTTTCACAATCCTTCCTAAGTGTTCAATCCAATAGTGTTGGTGGACGTCCGTGATGACGTCTTGGATTCCTTGATGATTCAGCTTCTCATGTGACTCCAGGACTATGAGTTTGGCTAAGGGATGGTTTGACATTACTATGATTGGGAATCTCATGTCTTCTGTTAGCCTTGTGTCCGTTGAGTCCGAGAATCTTGTCTTGTATCTCCAAGAACCATCTTCATGGAGGATTGGGTAGAGACGCTTTGGTGGGAGCTCGTTGAAGCGCTCTTCCGCGTCTTGGTAGTGACATTTCAAAATGAGTTTTCTAACAGTGACTTGCTCGACAAGAGGGTCTCCTGCTTCGAAAACCTCCCTGAAATGCCCCAACAACTTGTCCTTGAATTGAATCGGCTTGTCCGGGTGACGTTTGTTCCTTCGTTGGATGAGTAGACAAATCCATTGTAACGCTTTGGTCATCCAAATCGTTAGTTTCTTGAGCGAATTTGTCCGTTCATAAGGGATTGCATGCTGAAAGGTAGCGGTAGAAACCCTATTAACCACCCATTGAGCGACAAGCTCTTTGGATGGAGAATCTGAGATCGCCGCTAACTCCCGTGCTTGCTTTTTGAACTCGTATGGGTCCGCTGGGGTGTCGTCGAGTTTCTTCGGCCATGAAGTTTCAGGTTGGCTTAGGAACTCTGGCCCATAGTGCCAGAGCTCGTTGTCCTTGAGTTCCTTGACTGTGCACCCACGTGAAGCAATGTCCGCTGGATTTTGTTCTGACGGGACATATCTCACTGTTGGCTCCAACTTTTGTTGTCGAAGCTCCATAAGGTTGTTGTGTATCTTCTGCACACGATTGTTGATCCATGTCGATCCGTAGTTGTTGTTGATCTTGCTTAGGACCCAGAAAAGACAGCAGGTACTGTCCGAAAACAGTACCACGTCCTTCAGGTCCATATGAAGTTCCTTTGATAGGTTGACAGCGGCGTTTGATCCGATCTCCAGTGCCATCAATTCCATCCTTGGGATCGTGTATTCTGGTCCTCCGTTGCTGGGGCGAATCCTCGACTTCGAGAAGACCAGACCGCTACTGAACGTGCCATCCTTGTATCCATATCGAATATAGGCGGCTGTGGCGTAGCTATGTTTTGAGGCATCCGAAAAAATGACCAATTGGACTGTGGAGAACTCGTAGTTGGTGGTTAACTGCCTTGGAATGGTGTACGTCTTCTCGTTGAAGTTGTCTTTGATTGAATTCCAGGTAGGTAACAAGTCCTCCGGCATTTTGTCCTTCCATCCAATGTTCTTGCTCCACATGCTTGATATGAGCTGCTTCACTGGAACAATGATGGGGGATATCAACCCACTCGGATCGTAGTTTCGAGCGCAGAAGGCGACGATTTGTCGCTTCGTTGGAATCCCTTTTGGTGGTGTGGCGATCTTGACTGTGATGGTGTCGTCGACACTGTTCCACTGGTGTCCTAACAACTTGCATGTTTGATCCGGATGTCGATCGCACTCGGCAACTTCTTCCATAACCGATGAACCGTTGCTTAGGTATTCACGCAGGTTCATGTGCATACGGTTGAAAATTGCTTTGGACTGCTTGTATGCTTCTCTGAGGTCCTCTTGGTCGTTGGATGTGAAGATGACGTTGTCGACATACAAGTTCTCCTTGATCCTTTCGTTGAGGCTGTGGTCGTTGAGCTCCAGGTAGCGGAGGATCGTGACGGCCAATAAGAATGGAGATGAAGATACTCCGAACGGCAATCTCGTGAATCGAAACGCCCTCAGATTCTCTTCTGTGTATCCTTTGCTTGGGTCTTCTATCCAAAGGAACTTGGTGACGTCTCTGTACTGCTCCTGGATCCGTACTTGGTGGAAGGCTCGTTTGATGTCCGACATCAGCAAGAACTTGCTGAGGCGACTCCTTATCATGATTCCAAGTATGGACTGAAGAATTGAGGGTCCAGGATGGAGACAGTCATTGAGCGATAGTTCGTTCTTCATGTGGGAAGATGCGTCTAGAACTATCCTTAGCTTTGTCGTCAGTGAGTCTTCCTTGACGACCACACGATGGGGAATGAAGTATTCCGGTCCGTCTGACTTGGAGCTGAGGGGAATCGGTTCTACGATTCCCTCTTCCACTTGCTTTTGGATGATGTCGTGGTATTCAGCTCTGTCCTCATCTTTCTGCAGTTGTCTTTCCAGGAGAGACTTGAGTCTAACTTTGGCTATGGTTAGATTGTTCCTGAGTTCAGATTGACGTCCGTTGAAGGGCAAGGCTACGTAGATCTTGTTATCCTTGTCCATCGTGGCTGACTTTTTGAACTCCTCTATTAGCTCAGCGTTTAGAGCTTCCTTTGAGTTCTTGATGGCTGGTGGCGACAGTCCAATCATGTCAAGGGTCCAAAGGCGCTCCAATTGCTTATCCAATCTTCTCATTGTGATGTGAGTCGGGTTATCATCGTCCGCTGGATCCGTGGTGGCGTCTTCTACGTTTACCGTGTGAATCCAGAGCTCTCTTGTGTCGTCTGAGATGCTTAGGGGCTTGCTTCTGTCGATCGGCACAAGAGAGTCGTCTATGATTGGCGGGTGGTGGATGAACCCGATGATTGTTTTCTCGATAGCTCTTCTACTTGGAAGGTAGAAGAGCATGTTTCTTTCGATGTCCTTGACTTTGTTGAGGATGTTATTGCCAAGGATTACATCGATTATCCTCCCATTGAATTTATGGAGGTCCCTTACTCCCTCACAATCGAATCCATTTCGTTTTATGAATTCTTGGTCCTCGAGAGTATGTTCAGGCGCACGGAATATCACGTTCATCTGGTCGTAGCTTGGGACACAAGTCGTCCAGGCATTTCCGCTCAGGTCCAGAAGCTCCAGTCTGTAGAATGTGCACCACTGTCTTGGGGATTGTCCAGCGAAACCAGAGTAGAGTAGTTTCCTTCTTCCGACGCTTTGGAGCTGCAACATCTCGGCTGTTTGAGTTGAGATTATTGACGTTTGTGCTCCTGTATCCACGAGAGCCAGCAGTTTTCTGCCGTTGGGGGTGTGGAGTTGGATGAAGGGGAGTTGGGCTTCTGCGTCCGTGATTTTGTAAACTTGTAGGCGCATTGGCTCTACTCGAGGCGGATCGTTTTTGACATCCTGTATACTTTTGAGCAGTTGAGAGAACTCTTCTGCTGTGGTGAACGTGTTGCAGACGATGGTAGAAGGCAGTACCGCGGTCTGGACCCCTTCTTCCGACAAGGAAGAATCAGAATCTGACCAGGGAGTGCCTCCTTCATCGTTTCTTGAGCTTCGGACGGTGTTGATAGGTAGGAAGTGTTGTGGCGAATTGGAGTTGTTTGTTGTGGCAGCTATGGGTTGGTGTTGTTGATTGGAGAACTCAAAAGTCGGGGGTTTCAGCCCCTGGTCCTCGAAATAACTGCCGCTCCAATTCGATATCGTCTTCCAATATGTCGATATCCAGGATGTTGACGGTGACCTCGTCTATGTCCTGCATCGCTCCACAGTGTCCTGAGAAGTGACGTCTCTGGCAGTGGAAGCAGCTGAATCTGGATTTGCATTCCATTACTGAGTGCTTCTCTGAGAGGCAGTTGAAGCACAATTTCTTTTTATTGACTGCTAATCTCTTCTTGTCCACGTTCATTTTGCATTCTGCTGCGCAGTGACTCTTCATGTCGCAGTATCTGCATGGAATTGTCTTCGCTGGTGGGATGAATCTTGGTCTTCCGGCTGGGGGCTTTGTGGCGTATCCTTGACGTTGTCGTTGTTGGGTTGCCACATTGACATCAATTTGATTGACATAATTGTCGTCGTATCCCAGTGCTGAGGCCGGAGTCCCGGCTCCATATCCCTGTTGCTCCGACAGAACGTTGTGGACTTCATCGATGATGTCGTTCAGCGTCGCGTCTTCTCTTCGGAGTCTTCTGCCTGCAGCTCGTCTGACTCTTGGTGGGAATCTGTTCACTACTGTTCTTAGGAAGTAGCGATCGTTCGGGTTGAAGCCATAGGCTTGCAACTTGTGAGCCATGGTTGAGAACAAGGTGAGTCTGCTGCGGAGTTCCGTAATATCTTCTGGGAAGGTGAACGCCGTGATTTGATCAGCGATGGTGTTGAACTGCGTGTCTTGTCTGTTGAATTGCTTCTCCAGATTGCTCCTGATTAAGAAGTAGCTCGCTTCGGAAACGTCTGATGTCTGATGCTCCCTGATGAGTTTTGGTGGAAGTAGACTGAGGAGCATTGTCTGCTTGACTTTGACGTCGATGAGTGGGTTGTTGTGGACCATGTTGTCAAATTGGGCTATGAACGATGGGTAGTCGTACTCTTCTCCTGTGAATTTGCCAAGGGCAGTGAGGGCGGACTGGACGAGTGTTGCTCTCATTTGTTCCATCCTGATAGTTGTATCCACATCCTCTCTGGCGATCCCATAGCTTTGGAGTTCAGTAACGGGGTTACTGTAGACGAATCTACTCGTGGGGTTGAATCCAGCATGGGTTCCTGTGTTGTTTTGTTGGAATCCAGCTGGCTGAGGACGATTTGGGATCCATTGGAGTTGGTTCCCTCCCATCGTGTTCACGTTTCTAGTGAACATGTTTTGCTCAACAGATCTAGTGGCACCAACGGACGAAGGAACGCTACTGATGTGACAAACATCATCACGAGCTGTACCAGGAGGTGCCGCTAGTCCATTGAATCTCTGATCCACTTGCTGACGAGTTCTGCGGTTATCGGCTCTCAACTCATCGAAGGCTTGTTTGAACCAATCCATGTTTGCTTCCATCCTCTTCATTCGTTCGTCCATGTCTCCTTTCTGGTGGCTCGCTCTGGATCTATTGTCTCCTTGCTGCTGCTGTGGAGGACGTTCGTGTTGACGTTGACGGGATGGAGATGGGTTGGTGGAGCGTGTGCTCCTTGGACTTCCTTCATTCAGAATGTCTCCGAGCGAATCGTGGGAGCCCTTTCCCCGCTTCCCTTCACGACAAGTGGGAGAAACGGGTTCCGGGATTTCCACTCTTTGCAAGAGCTCGTTGATGACCGCGTCGATTTTTCCGAAGAGCTGGGGGAACTTGGCTGCTAGATGGCTCTCCATGGAATCCTGAAGAGCGGCCTTTTCCGCTGGAGTTGCTTCGGAGTCGTCTATGGTGACGTCGGAGATCTCGACTTCGATCTCTTCCATCTCCTTCTTGTGGGCCAATAATTTGTCCACCGTATGGTTGAGGTTGTCGTGTTGAATCTCTTCATCATCCATTAGGAGGAGAGTGTTGGCTTGGGTCAGAAGATGCTCCGCTCTGCTTACCGCGAGGGTGACTTTCTTCTTGTAGTTGGACACTGCTACTGGTTGAGGAGTCTTGGTCATTGTTACTTGTTGTCGAGTAACTGCAATCAGACTGTTGTGAGTGGGATTTGGTGAAGGGGACGATGGTAAGTATACGATGCAGCAAAATAAAATTTGAAAAAAGGAAAAATGTAGTTGTTGAGTTGGACCGGGTTCCTTGGGCGAAACTGTCTTCCTCGGGCCGCCTCCGCGGTGGGTGAGTTCTTGGACGCTGGTCTTCTTTGGATGTGTTGTCCTCCGTGTCCAGGCGTTGGCGCTAAGGGTCTCTTGTGTCCCTTTGCTTCCATCGTTGAGTTCGCTCCCGAACTGCTTTTGAATAGGAATGGTTCGTCCAGGTGAGAGCCATCTTCTTCGGGCCGCCTCCGCGGTAGGTGAGTTCTTGGACGTTGATCTTGTGGATGTGTTATCCTTCGTGTCCAGGCATTGGCGCTTTGGATCCCCTATCTTCCATCGCCTCCAATGTTTTGTTCGCTCCCGAACTGAGTAGGATTGGTGATACCATCTTCCTCGGGCCGCCTCCGCGGTGGGTTTTTTGAGCCGACTTGTCTTCTAGTTTGAGACTTATCGTGTTTGCTCTTGAATCCTGGATGATGTTGTGATGTGCGATCTTTGTCTCCAGGTTGTTGTTGCTCAGGTCCCTGGTGATCCTTTGCTCCAACGGGTTGAATCGGAATGATTTGCCTCTTTGAAATCAGACTCCTTCGGTGCCGCCTCCACGGCTGGTTTATAAATAGACCGTTGGCCTATCCTCCACGATCACCGGTTGCGCGTCTCGCTGCCTCTTCGTGGCGGAACGTAGAACGAGATTCATTGTCCATAGCCTCCAGTTTCGATGCATTGATTGTAGGTGGCTGGCGCTAAGGACAACGGACGTGGATATTTGTCAGCGGGGCATAGACTTCGTTTAGTCTTCTGCATCTACGTCGGGGACGCTGACTAAAGTCACTTGGCGTTGCGACCAAGCTTATTCCCTTCCTTTAGGTGTGAACGACACTTAGACTACTTCTAAATGGTATTAGGACTAGTGGTTACATTTAAATGACCCCAAGAATTTGACTAAGAGTTAGAAGTAAGAAGGTGTTAACGGTCCTTCTTACGCTGAAACCTAGAGAAATTCTAAACTTATTGATAAATGTAAGGAGACTAGAGAGCCACAAGACCCTTCTTCTACTCCTTCCACCTGGTCAAGGCTTCCAGAATAGCGCCGGGATCTACGTGGCGAGTGACTAAGAGTTACCTAAGTACTCACTAAGACCTAGAACTAGCTAAGGACGTTGGGGGACCCGCGTATATTCGTTGATATCCTTCTGAAGCTGTAATTGATTGATTATTAGCGCGCAAGGATTGTTAAAATTATGGTAGTTAGGTTGGTAACCGAGAGGCTCAGTTGACTGATTGCTCAACATTTTTAAAGTCTTTATTGATTGACTTTGGAAGAAACAAGTATTAGAATGGCAGATGAACTGGTGGCACTGTCTTCTAAGCTTCGGCTTCTCCCCACTCCTCCTCCTCCTCCGGTTTCTGTCCCATCGCGGCTGCACGACGTTGAGCAACAGCTTCGGCACTTGCTTTGGTCAGGCAGACCTCCGGGTGATGCTTGATGTCTTCATCACAGTTACATCTCTTCGCCTTCTTGTATGGGCACTCCTCCTCCTGATGGCTTAGGAAGCAGATCCAGCAGCGGTTCTCCTTGGTGAGTTCTGCTCGTCGGAGTGGTGCTGATGCAAACTGGTAGCAGAACTTGGCAGCATGCTTTGGCGAATAGCAAAAGAAGCACTTTCCGCGTAGGTCTTGGATTTTGAGTGGCACTGGCCTGAGTTCGTGGGTTCTTGAGAGCTTCTTCATAGCGTCCATGAGGATGTTATAGTCGTTCATGACCCTGCTGAGGGCGTCCGCCAAGTAGGTGATTTGATCGTTCTGGGCTTTGATTTGTTCGATACAAGAGTTCTCGAACTCCTCCGTATGATTCGCCTGATTGATGACTGTTTCGTAGAGTTTGTCAACTTCTGCTTGCGAGACGAATCCTTTCTCTTCGTTGTAGAGCTCAGCGATCTCCTTGACTTCTGCTTCCTCATTGGCACGGGCCTGCTCCTCCGAATCCTTGATCTCCTTGATTCCTTTGGCGGTTGCTTTGGTGTTTGCCTTCGCCTTCTGTATCAGTTTGCGTAGTGGTTGCTGCGGAGTGAGCTTTGTCTTCTTAAGGACTAGCTGAGGCCTTTCCGCGACAAGCGAATTGGCTTTCAGTTGTCCAGAAGAAGCTTTGGGCTTGGCAAGAGCGACAGCTTGGTTCTTGTTGGCTGGAGTATCCTTGCCTTTCGGTTTCGCTGGAGCTGAAGTCTTGCTTTTTGGAGTGGATCCATTGTCCTTTGGCATGATGGTTTTGCTGCTTGACATCTTCTGAAATCTTTTCCTTGAAGATCGATACCAAGGTGAGCGAATAAAACGAAAAGACGAAGATGAGAAGTTGAGAGAATGAAGATGAAAAAACTGGGGGAGGGAGGGGAGAGGGAAGGGACGGGATCCTTTCGTCGTCGTCGTTGGCTTCTGATCCAATCCGATTCTTCCATGCTGCCTAGGGTGTGTGGCAACACCACAATCGAGCCTATACTGACCTAACTAGAAACTACCTACTACCTAATACCGAAATGTTTACGCGTTTTTGAGACCTAGACTAAGCGCTGTAACAGCCAAACTACCGCGAGTTGCGTCAGACCGGCATTGACGTGAAACTGGGGACACTCAGACTAGTGACTGGATGAAGTCGTCTCGTTTTGAAGATTGCATAGCGATTGCCACTCTCGTCATCCTCGACTCGCTATGGCTGCCGTCTTCCACGGCTTGGTTTCCAACCAAGATTTCCGCTCGTACTCCTGATTTTGTGTTCCTTGTGCTCCTCTCATCAAAACTCCGTTTCCGACGGAGCGGGTGGATCCTCCTTAGCGGTTACCCTCGTGTAACTGATTTTGAAAGGGACAGATTCGCAGCTAAGGCGAGGGGACGGACTTGTTTGACAGTTATCCATTCCTGATCCTCGTCGTTGCTTCATCCGCTGCTCCATCTTATCTCCGCGAAATACCTCATAGGTGCTTTTTCGAACAGTCCGCAGAATCCTCCACAGGTGCTTTTTTCGGTAGATTTGCTGGACCGACGTTTGTCTGGACGTCTTCCATTTTGATTTGATGAGCGGAACTGAGGGGTGAACTTCTTTCGCAACGAAAAAATCGATAAATGCCTCCTTTTGACGAATATGCTGCTTCCGCCAAAAAAATCGATAATCGCACTCATCGATGAATTGCTTCCGAGCCAAACGATTTTCGCTGTGGGTCAAAATCTTTGGAATGACCATGTACGAGCAGATTGTCCCAATTTGCATCTTGAGCAGAAGTCTGTTGCTTTGGCGCGACAAGCGTTAATCACAACAGGCTCCTGTATTGTTCCAGGCTTTTCCGAGATCGCCACCACCTGCCATCACCCGCGACAAGCGAGCTGAACAGGATAGACGAAATGGAATTACCTTAGCATCCGATCCACTAATTGATCGCCGAAATCCGATTTCACACACCAATCACCGATGGGTCCTTGTTTCTCGAAGAATCCGATTTTCGCTGTGGTTTCTTCTTCTGTCCATCCGGTCGATGTACCATGTGGCGGTTCGGTTTTATGGGTGGTGAGTCCGTCGCGTAGGAACCAAGCCTTCATCAGTGTGTGCTATGGATTGTAGACGTTGAGCGATTCTCTTGCACTGCTTTATTGAAGGCGAAAGCCAGAATAATAATAGAGTAGAGTGGGGGTGGTTCAGTATATGTAAAAGCTAAAGGCGATTACAGAATAATAGTGGCGGAGCTAGGGGACAATAGACAAATTCGTTAGAATTTGCTTTGGAATGGGACGGGGGACACAGTAACAGTGGAGAGCTGTCACATACGACCGCTCGCTGGGGTAGCGGAGAGGGCGACTGAATAATTTAGGGAAAAACTAAGGGGAGAAACAAAAGAATGTTCGAGAAAAGTTCAACGAAACAAAGGGGGAGAAATAGAGAAGAAAGGGGGGAGAGCGTTAGAGAAAGAGAGAATAAACAAGTAAACAACCGGCGGCAGCGGCAAAACAATTAGCAATCTTCTCGTTGTCCGTAGGGCGCGCTTGCATCGTTCTCGAGAGAAAATGGCGCCAATTTGAATTGAGAGAATGTTGCAGATGATAAAATGGAGCGTATACCGCATAGAATCGCATAAAAGACCGCAATACGACAAGTATTTTGTATCAATTATAGACTCAAGCGATAACGTGAAGACTTCTAAGGGTTGGTCGTGGAAGTAGCGGAGCTACGGCCGCGACAATCACGGTTTGCAGAAATGTTTCAGACTTACTAATAACTCGTGACAAAATTTGTTCGATTCTTTGTGACACCTCCTAGATAGACATCCAAAACTCCTGTTCCTTCGAGACTCATTATAACTTCCTTTTGGATTGTTTGAAGATTTACAGTTTGAACAGCTACAGGTCCTTTTGAAGCATCTAATGTGACTGTTTCATAACGATTATTGTTTCCAAACCACCAGAGGATTGATTCAAACTGCGAAATGTTCTTGGTATTTTGATAGTCTTGAAGCAATATTGGAATATAAATTTGACGAGGTTCAACACCCAAAAACATGATTGTCATAGAATTCCCACTAGAGTAATACTGGCTTTTCGCTTCCAGTAATTGGAGTCCCGTTCCAAGGCATTTCGAACTGCCAGAAGGACCATCAAAAAACAAGACTCCTCGTTGTATTTGTCTGTTGAAACTGTCGATATAAGAAATGATTGTTGCAGAGACTTGAGATTCGGCAGTATATTGGAAGGCTTCATTGACAAGCAGTTCAAGATATACAGGATGTCTGTCGTTTGCATTGATGTGAGTGATATTTGGGTTTATCGTTGGATCTGAATTCAAAAATCATAACGCATTTGAGAAAATTATTGATAAGCTTACATTGCAACCAGATGACATTGAAGCCGAATATCACTTTCGACATCCCAGTTGACAGTTTAATTTTTCCACCGCCGGAGATAAAGAAAAATCGTTCCTGTTGAGAAGAGAGTACTCTGAAAACAGGCTGAAAATAAAAAAAAATTATCTAAGCACTTACTCTTCTGTCTTCTGAAATTGGTCAACAACTTGAACAGGAGCAGAAACGTTTTGAAAATTGGTCATGTTAACCGTCAGGTGTATTAGTGAATACCAACCCTGTGGAACATTTATCTGAAATTTTCTTATTTTAAAACAGTCCGAACTTCTAGGAGTCAACCTGATACTCGCAATCAAAGTTATCCGGAAACAATGGAGGCTGACTATTGGAGAAGTTCGACGGATACCAGGTACCCACATTTGAAGGATTGAATGTTACGGGTCCATTGCATGCTGAAGAGATGTTTGACAAAAGAACAAGTCTTCAATTTACCTGGTACTGCTGAATTCACAAGCAAGAAGGAAGAAAGAAGGAGTAAAACACAGAACATCTAAAGAATTGGTATATAAAACAGTTTATCAAGAGTTTAAAAACGTTGTATATATACAGCATAATTTGATCATTTGATAACGATCGAGTACGTCACAGAAGACCGTTTCATGAGGTTGAGTGAAAGAACTGACTCATTTGAATGTCATCAAAATTGATGTCATGAAGATTAGATGAATAATTGATTAGGTAGCTCTGTTAAAAAAAATAAAAGATGCTAACTATTTGAAAAAGGATTTGGATATCAAGAACTTCGTTTACAAAAACAATTTTATGCCATCTCTTCCAGTTGAAACCAAAAAAAAACTGTAATTTATTTCATTTCATTCTTTCGAGGAAGTCAGTTTCTTATCAATGAGACACAGTTTGTATTAGGTGCATTTCTGTTATCAACATTTGGTTTTTTGGTTTCTTTCCCAATTTTTTTCCACAAAACTTGTCTGATGTTCATGAAACTTCAACTGTATCTTTTCGACATGATTGAAAATTTTATAGAAGTGGTGATCAGTCCGTATTTCGCGAGCTCACATCGAATAGAAAACTTGGTTATTGGTCTAAAAAACGTTTTTCGGAGTCCATCTTGAAATAGCTCTGAAATAAATGAACGATGCCGCATTTGTTTTCATTTTTTATTTTTCAAGAAAATTTTTATTGCTTCGGGTTCTTCTAATTTCCGGAGTTGCGCTTCCATCGGAAATGTTGTCAAGAGCATTGCTTCATGTAGCTAGAAACAAAAAAGTCAATGTACCTCAATTATTAAGAATTGGTGTTTGTTGTAAGATTGTAGTTGAATGCACAAACCACAGTATGCTTCTTCAATACAAAATGGGTAGACTTGATAACTCATTCTTTCTGATCTACGTTTTTTAACAGATCTCTTCTAATTTTCAAAAACAATTCAGTCGAATCGAATGAGTAATTTTCATCATCATCAAAGATTACTATGTTGAATCACAGTGTTATTATTTAATATAGCCACAATGCCATAAGTTTTTGTAGTTATACGAAAATTCCAAGAAGACTATATTCTTGAGATTCTCGGCGATTTTTATTTTTTATTCTTCATTTTTCGGAACGAACTGCATTGGTATATAGTGAGAGATTCTCAATTTTCATTCGCTACGATTCGCAGAGAAAATGAATTTATCTTTGGTTGTAAGTAATGTTCAACTTACTCTCGCCATCGTTTCATTTCTTATGAATGGATTATTGATAACTCTTATTGCCCTAAAATCCCCGAAAACTTTGGGGATCTATAAGTTTTTGATGATGTTTATGTCGGCATTCGAAATTTTTTATGCATTGATTGATCTTCTTGTGAAACCGGTAAGTACAGGAGTTACTGAAAATTCAAAGATAGGGATATTCAGGAAGTGAGAACTAAAGATTATTATTGGGTCACCGAAACAAACTCGCAGAGGTCAATTCTACCACTATCAGTTGCGTATCCGTTGCTATGTAAGTAAACAGTTCCTTTATTTTTCTGAACCATCAGTAATTTTCAGTGATTTGGGCCTGCTCATTTGGAATTGCGTTGGCCTGTTTTGGTGTTCATTTTGTCTATCGCTATTTCATAGTTACTGGGTGAGTGAAAATAAATCACAGTGGTTATCTTTCGTTTTCTTCCAGCAATACCAAATGGATATCTGGATTCAAGAACTGTTGTTTGTGGATGACTTTCCCTATATTGTCAGGATTTGTCTATGGGGTCACTATCCATGCTTACCTATACTTCGATCAAGTCTTAGACATCAATTTGAGGTTTGCTCGTGCAATCTGAAATGAATCAGAAAGTAATTTTCGGAACTGAAATCGGAGAGTCTGCTGGAGTGTCTTCAAATGAAGTGATTTGTTTTGGATTCAGTGTGTTCACCGGATATAATGTTGTCAATTGGTCTCAAATTCTAGGAGTGTTCCTCTTGACTTGTATAATTGTAAGCTGTATACTGCAGAAAAAACCATATAACTTACGATTTCAGGCGGTTTCTTTCACCACTATGATATATTTTGGACTGAAAGGCTATTGGGCCATCAAGTCACTACAGAAAAGCCACCAAGATGCATCGTCGTCTTCTTCGAGAAATCTCCAAACCCAATTGTTCTACTCTTTGGTCATTCAAACTATCATCCCAATTGCCTTGATTCATTTTCCGACTACTCTAATTTTTATCAGTGCTTTCTTAGGAAAATCTCAAGAGATTTATGGTCATGTGATCACTGTGACTATATCGTTGTTCCCTGCATTAGACCCACTTCCTAGCTTAATTATTATCAAACCTTATAGACAACCTGTCAAGAGTGAGTTCTTCTTTGAAGAAATCTGGAACAATTGTGATTTCAGATATTCTAAAACTTCGATTCAAAAGTCAAATTCTACCATCATCAAAATCATCCAATCAGCCTACATCGATGCATTCAAGCAGCAGAGCTCCGACTATTTGATTAACTAATTTTTTGATGCAATAATTTTTGTGCAAAATAATACAATTATTTCTAGTCGAGAACTAAATCTTGTGAAATCTATTTTGAAGTTCAAGAAAACATTTCTTGGAACTAGATAACAAGTTCAATAAAATCATACTTTGTATTCACCTGTCAGCTGGGCACATAGAATATTTTTAGGAAGAGAATTGTTTTCCATTTCATCGAAGTTGTACTCCAAAACATGTCGAGAAATAGTGTAATCATTCCTGTACTAGAAGTAAGTTTGAATGAAAACGAGTTATTGAACATTGAAAGTACCTTAGACTGTATCTGAATCCTTTTAGACGTTCCTAGATCTCTCGACTATTCCCAAAAGTGGACTTTACTATTCTATCGTTGGACTATTTGTCACGACGACAGTTGTTTCCACACTATTAACTGCAGCTTTCCTCGTCTTATCGATTTTGTTGTGGAGCCATTTCAAGCATGTATACAGTCCTTGAATTATCTGAAAACAAAACAGGTTCTTATTTCCAGATTCGCTTTTTCTGGTTTCTAGTTCAACTTATTCTATCAGTCTTCATAATCTCTGTTTCAAATCTTCTTATTCATGTTCCAGCAACCCTTGGTTTACTATCACCTAGTACTCTAAATTCTGAAATATTCATATTTGTGACATATCTCATCGATTTCTCTCATTATTCCATAATCTTTTCAAACACTGTGATTGCAATAAATCGTGGGGTCTTGTTTTTCAAAAAATCATCAGTTGCAGCTAAAACTTTCGAATCGTGAGGAAATTCTCTCGTTCTGTAATCGGGAAATTTGGATTTTACAGACCATTTATTATGTTTTGGCTTCTTTTGATTTGGTTAATGCCACTTGGAATCGATTATGTTTTGATGTCTGCCGGGTGTCGAATTCAGCACAATTTGAAAATGAAAAAGTTCCGAATGAAATGTGAAAAATACAGTAATTCTTTTCTGATTCATACTGAAACTCCACTTGGGATTCAAATAGTAAGTCCTCGGAACATCATTAATTATTCTCCAATAATTGTTTCAGATAGATACGCTCCTTCAGATTGGTCTGCCTGCTTTTATCTTCCTCATTTATGCTTCAATTGTCGTGAGCATCGCTTTTGCTCGGAATTTATCTCTGAAAGATCACGACAAAACAATTTTGAAGCAAGCGATTTTCACATTTGTTGTGTTCCAGGTTTATCCTTTGTTCTTTGCAAGTTTTCAATGACTTTGTTTAGGCTCCTTCTCTCGTTTTTATGGGTTCCAACTTCTTCTCTATCGAAGACGTTGGAGCATTTCTCATCAAACGTTTTGTTAACACGGTATGAACCTTCCCGTGGCTTATAAGTTTTGGGAAAATGTTTCCAGATGGAGATATTCGGTGGCATCGCAACACCATCATTCTTCTTTTTCACCTCGCAAGAAGTTCGGAAGATTATGACGTCAAGAGTTTATGCTACAAACTCTGATAACAGTGCAGATATGGTGCAGAGAAACAGGATAAGAGCAGCAGCATAGCCTTGAAATCGTTTGAATAAGATAAAATTAAATTTGATTAACTATAGTTTTTATAAAAAATTTTTAATACTAGTAGCTTAGAACGTCACTTCCTTCCATTCTTCATGACAGTGTTCCGAACCCGGAACTTATTTTAAAGTTCATGAGGATTATAATCAAAAAATCAAATTAGATTCCTAACTTTCACCTGTCAACACTACACACAAACGATTTTGATTATAAAGCTTCAAAACATCAGTTTATTCGTTTTTTTTTCTTATTCCTGTGGAAGCTAGATAATGTCCTGTTCAGATGTAAGCTGTATATACGTGACAGTCAAGGAAGTGAGTCCATTCAGTTCTTGAAAAATAAATGAATATGCTTTAGAGTTTCGGAGAGATTTCTGAGGATCAGAAACAGGGAACTTATTACTTCGTCGTTTCATTTTTCGTGTTCTCTACTGTTATCTCATCATTGCTCACTTCAGTCTTTCTGGTACTAGCTATCACTGTTTGGAATCATTTCAAAAAAGTTAGTTTTAAAAGGCGTAGTAATGTCATTGGGGAAATTATGTGAAATTGTAGAGTGAAGGTCCAATAGTACCCTAACATCAATAAAAAATTATTTTGAAAACGACAAAGAAAGATAAAGACCGTCAAAAGAAGCGAGCTGGTCATTGAGAATGTTCTAGAAGGAATACCGTCTTTTGCTTTTTTGTCAATAGGGACTGTTTTCTGAAATGTTTTTCAGCGTAAATG
>GL379874.1:33977-57002 GCA_000143925.2 Caenorhabditis brenneri | reverse complement strand
TTTGCATGGATCTCATGGCGGACTGCACAGTTTATGTGTCTGCAGTGCATAGATGATCACTACCGATTGCAGGGAAAGTACAAAGATGAAAATAAAGCATATTATTTCTGTTTACAAATATCAATGGTCTCTTGATTTTTCATGTTCAATTTTTTCAATAAAGATTTTGTTACTTCAACTATTCTGTTCATGCATCAACTTTCAAAAAAAAAAAACGGGAGCAGTATCCCTATTGATTCGAAAAACTCTCAAAACGCTCATCTCGTAGTTTCCACAACAAGATCTTTTTCAAATCACAAATTTTCACAAAACGAAACAAAAAAAACACAATCAGTAACAGGAATAGTGAAGTCAAGTGATATGAGGTTGTTCAACGTTTCATGCCGTCATTAATTAACCCAGATGACCTGTATTCTTTTACTACCGTCCGTTATTTTTCGTTGTGCTTTTTTGATTCTGTTCTGTCTTCGATATTTTATTATTAAAAATTATTAACATTGTAAATCACAGTTAGTTCAGTTAATCTTTATACTTGAAGTCTCTGAAAAGTGGGTGCATGATGATTCATCAGAAGACAACCAAATTAAACCTATTCCTCAGTTTTGAATGTCCGTAGCATCTAGAAATTCAATCGAGCGGAACAAGACTTTCCATAAAACTGTTCGATATTCCATTTCAACCGTTCAAGAAAAAACATGTCTCTCTACCATTCAGTTCAAGTGAACCCAGATTCTGATCCTGTTATTGTAGAGGTCAACAATCTTGACTGGAAGAGTGCCTACTACAGAAGAGAACGACGGAAGAAGACTGTTGTTTTCTTATTCTCTCTAATTGTTATTTCTGGATGTATCGCTTCATTTTGGACTTATAAGGCAAGTTTGGGAGCCATGATTCGTAGAGGTAAGTTGAAAACTGTGAAAAGGAAAAAAGAAATTGAACGATTTCAGATCGCAAGAATATTGTTCGAACTGGTGCTTACTTCCAAGATGAGCAACTCCCTCAAACATCTGTTGGGCCGAATACTACTTCCACTCCAGCACCTACATGTATTACACGGATGGTTGCATATTATCCGGGGAATAGTAGAAGAACAATCACTGCACGTCAATTGTCTCACTTGACTCATGTGATATTCGCATCCATGATTATCAGTGAAGACGGATATTTGTTATTTAAAAGTGGACATGAAGAAAGAAGATTTTTGAAACTGAAAAGGAATATTGAATCCGGAAATGACAAAGTCAAGCTGATGGTGTCAATAGAAGAAGAAGGCGTTGAATTCAGTTTTTCGAAAGTTTCAGCGGATGCTAGAAAAAGACAGTGAGTTGAAATTTATTTTTAGTATCGCCTACCAAAATCAATACAATATTTCAGAACTTTCTTCAATTCTATTTCTGATCAGCTTGCCAATCTTCAACTCGACGGTGTTGATCTGAACTGGAGATTTCCATATCGTGAAGATCTGGAAAACCAAGTCAAGCTTATCAAAGAGTTGCGAGAACACCTTGATAGATTGAGCGAGAAAAATGGAAGACAAAACCGTTACATCATCTCCATTGTTGCACCGGCTCTAGGACAAACAAGCAACAATCAAATCGGGGAAAACTTGGAAAATCTACTAGAATTTGTGGATTTTGT
The DNA here is from genome assembly GCA_000143925.2 of Caenorhabditis brenneri. Classification (NCBI taxonomy): domain Eukaryota; kingdom Metazoa; phylum Nematoda; class Chromadorea; order Rhabditida; family Rhabditidae; genus Caenorhabditis; species Caenorhabditis brenneri. The sequence continues at coordinate 55,364 of GL379874.1, read as the reverse complement.
GAATGTTATGTCCTTTGACTACTCCATTTTTTATCGGAATCATACAGGACCCACTGCTCCATTGTTCTCTTTTGAAGGCTTTCCAAGCGTGAATACCACTTTATCCTACTACAGTAGGAGTCAAGAGAGCTCAAAGAAATTGAATCTCGGTGTCGCATTCCATGGAACTTATTGGAATAATGTCAATGAACCTGTAAAAAGAGAGAACTGGAGATCATTAGGAACACCAAAAGGGTACGTGGAAAGAGGACAGGTTGCGTATCGGAATATTGAAAAAGAAGAATGGACAAAGTCTACTGGATCATGGGATGAAGAGTCAAAAACACCGTATATTTTGGATCAAGAAAACAAAAGATTTTTGAGTTTTGAGAACAAAAGAAGTTTGAAGAAAAAAATGAACTTCGCCAGAAAGAAGAACCTGGGAGCAGTTTCAATTTGGTCGTTGGAGATGGATGACAGTGAGGATACTCTGTTGAGAGCAGTGACAACGGAGGGAATCTGCACATAAACAAAGAATAATGTTTGTATAATTCACTTATGATCTCAAAATTGAAAATGAATTAATAAATTATATTTTAAAACCTCATTTGTTATTTTTTATTCCTATAGTTTTGATTTGAATAGGGCTGCAACTATTCTCAGGTTTATAGAACAAATTGTTAGAAAAATCTGAAAAAAACCCTTTGTTTCCGTATCTCGTTCATCTCTTTCGGACTCGGTGAATCATCGTTTCCTCATTTGATACCCTTATCAGAGTCCTCCTACAGTTGTTTGACTTACTTGCTCATCACAAAAACACTCTCAATGCATATAAAACCTTACTCAACCACTTCACTCCGCGAATCATGAACGTTTATTCTCCGGTAACTACTGATGGTATTCCAAATTTACATGCTATCAGGAGGAAACGTAATGAGATTTTGGCTATTTCAATTGTAGTTTTCCTGTTCATTCTGACGTTTTCTGCTCTGGCATGGTATTTCTATGCTAATCCAAGGATCGGTAAGTTCTCATTTTTTTGTGACTTTTTTTAGTACACTTATGACTTTCAGACCCTTCTCACTGTGGGGAGCGGTTGGCTGGCTACTATCGAGGATGGGGTGGAAGAAAGGTTTCGGATAGTCAACTCGAAAAGTTGACTCATGTAATTTACTCATCAGCCGTGATGGATACAAATGGAAATGTTACATTTGGAAATAAAGAAGAATTGTTTATGGAGCTTCAGAACAAATCGAGAAGTGTTAATCCAGACCTCAAGGTGTTAGTAGCAATCGGAAGTGGTTCGTACAAATCGGTGGATTTTATGGTGGAAACAGAAAAGAACGAGTGAGTTTTTCAAGCTTGTAGTGAACACTAGTTGTATTTTCCAGAACTTTCATTCACTCAATAACTTCGTTTATCTCCAAGTATGACATTGATGGCGTCGAACTTCAATGGAAACATTACCCTGGCAGTGTAGCATCGAAACAGCTTCAACTTATTCGAAATCTCAGAGCAGCTTTGATTAACCTGGCGGATTCTCAAAATCGAACAAGTCCTTATGTTCTGGCGGTGTCCTTGCCCTCCACCGAGTGGCCCTCTAATAACGGTGTGAGCCTTGATCATCTTCTCGAACATGTGGATTTTGTCAACGTTGCGTCTTTCGATTACTCAATTTCACCTGGTCCTTTTGCTCCATTATACTCAACAAACCACACTAAAGACAAACACTTTAGTAAAGACACAAAAAATGTAGATTATACTTTGAAAAGCCAAGCATGTCAAACTAAACAATGGAGCAAAATCAATATGGGAGTTGGATTTTATGGAAGGTCATGGAAGAATGTTTTGGAACCTGATCAAGTGCGAAATGAGTTGGCGTGGACCTCTGGAAGCATGGACATCAAAGGGGATACAGTTCAATGGAGAAACCTGAAGAACCAGCAAAAAGAAGACTCAGAAAGTGTGAATCCTCACATTTGGGACTCCGAAAATAAAGAGTATATTTCATTTGAAAATGAAAGAAGTTTAGCTGAAAAAGCGAAATATGCAGTGGAGAAAAATCTAGGAGGAATAACGATTTCCATGTTGGATTTTGACGATGACAATGATACTCTTCTGAATGCAGTTGCTTCTGTGGATCTGTGCAAGGGATACGTAGAAAGAAAAAATCGGATGGAGTATCGTTGTGAAGACATTTTTGTGGATATCTAGAAGTGATTGTTAAAATCTTTATTGTATTGATCATTCGGGTACTTGTTGAAAATGAATTTTTTTTCGACCAATCTGTTTACCTTTACAATGTTCGATCTTGTTCCGATTTTTTCGTTTCCACCCTCTGGGTCTCCTACTTTCTTCCCAACCTATCTCTCAAAAAATCTCTCCCGTTCGCCGTATCAAATTATGTTGACAACTGACAGTTCGTCTCTTGTTTGGTCACTATTTCTCATTGCAATATCTGAGGAAGTTGGCAAGGGGATAGTCTTAGCAAGAAGATATTGGGTATATAAGAGGGATCTCAGAACCACTGGAAAAATTGAATTCGAAAAATGACTGGTAAGTTCATTGATGTATTTTTGTTCTCTAGATATTTCAAATCATGTTTTTCTCCAGACCTCGTACACCTGAGCAATGCTATCGACCTATTTGATGATTTTTTGGATGTTGGACGATTCTCCTTTCACCATTTATCCAAGCGAATCCGTGTAGTTACTGAAGTTGGTCCGGTGATCAGAAGAATTGAGGAAGTCGGTGTTGAACATCAAGATATCCGAATGACAGAAGCCTTGGAAAATTTGGGAAATAAAATCTATGAGCTCTCTGTGAAGATGAATAGAAATTGGGATGTTCTGAAGTTCTTCATGTCAGAGAATCCAATTTTCGGAGATGTTGCTCAAGAAGCGGGAACTGTCACAAAGTTCCTTCAGGATACAATTTCACACCCATGCGGACATAGTTTTGGGATTTTTGGAGATGCATGTGGGAAAATGTCACCGTTAATGAATGGATATGTAAGTGTGATAATCAGAAGTTAGATCCCAGGAACATCTGAATGTGTTCAGAAGCTGATTACTCTCCTCGAGCAAGATACCACAAATGCGTTGAAGAAGGCGATGAATGAAGACATTTTGAAAAGAACAAATACATTTGAGAGATGGAGAGGGATACTTGATGGAGTAATGACTCATTTTGTATGTTTTAAAACTAAACTGCATTCCTAAATTTCGAATTTTCCAGCTTTTTCTGGAATCCTTCTGCAACGGACTGTTTTGGGAACAGAACATGTATGGACCAAACAATTTGAAGCAGAAAATCGCCATAATCATCGGGAAATTTGATGATTGGAAAGATGAATACAAAATAAACTACTGGCCAGAAACAGTCCAACAAACCATCTACAAAGTCCAAGATCAGAATCAGACTCTTTCAAACGATCAGAAAGCAAGAAAACTACAAGGTTTATTGGATCAGATTTTGACAGAGTTAGTCTCCAGTTTTTTAATTTGGAAAAAAAATCTCTTTTCAGCGACTCATTTTTAATCATGGTCTATGACTTTGAAAGTACCAAAGATCATTCGTTCGAGTCTTCTGATAATCAACTAGTCACTTCATTCGGAAATGCAGGCTGTAATATTGCAGTTTACCGTAGCAGAAGCTGGAAAAATGAAAAGGAAGCGGACATTTGGAGGATGAAAAAAGTCATTGAAGATTGTAAAGTGAAGGCTAAAACATGGTATAAACAGCTTAATAGAAGATGAAAATCTGAGAAAATCGAATTTCAGGACCAAACCTCTCCCAGATCTTCCGAAGTTTATAATGTCTAATGTTATTCCGAATTCTGGATTCATTGGATTAATTAAAGATGAATTGGCGGTAGCGATTCTCTCTGCAAACAATCAGAACCCTCACTATGCAACACCAGGACACTGGACATGTGTTTCTATAGGAAGCAATGCTTTGGAGTACATATTGATTGCGGGATTCAGATAGTTATCAGCTGGGAAAATTGGACCTACAAGTCTTGTGATTTTCTGAGCAATTTCGAATTTTTCAACGTTTTTGGTTTTTCTTCGATTTTTGTTTTTAATTAACAAAACATTAGTTATTACTCCATTTTCTTTGACTATTCAAAATAAAATAATTTGTGTCATCAAAATTAAATATTTTCTTTCAAAAACCAACGTTTTTAATAAAAACTATCACAAATAAAAACAAAGCTTTCCTTTTCAAAAAAATGTTTTTCTTTCCTAAAATAATGCAATGGCGCTCTACGGCTACGCTTTAGAGAGTGGAGACAGCTGGCGTTTTCCTGCGTTTCCTCCATTTACACAGTCTCTCTCCTTTTACCTGCACACACATGTTGAAAATATTGCTAATTATCGCATTTCAACAGATTTCGTGATGGATTCGCAAAAAACTAATAGAAGAAAAAAAAGAAATCGAAAGTGAGTTCAATTTATGCGTGAAAAAGGTCCTAAAAGTAAAAATTGGTTTTCAGATCCTCCAGCTCGGACGGCAGTGTCAACGAAATAGACGAATCTTCAATTCCACCGCCACCAGAGTATGTTTCGACGCAATTGCTCAAAAAAATCATAAAAGAAATTTTTTTTCAGAATGTCGAGCTCCGACGATTCAGACGAAGACACCATTCCTTCTTCTTCAACTAAAAAGTACGAAATCATTGCTTTCTCAAAATTTATTTCGATGATTCGATGCGCTTCTTCAAAAAAAAAAGTTTTCATTTCAGAAAACCGTCTCAAATGCTCCGCACACGTCTAGGAACACTCCTACAACATCGAATGAGCAGTAACCACAAGGAACTCAAGAAAATGGGAGTAGAAATGGACAATGACTTCTTCTCATTCACTCCAGAAGAAGATGATTTAATTCGAAACAATTGGAAAAAATATGCGAAATTCCATAAATTCCAAGGAACAATTTATGAGTTTTTGGGTTTCGATAAAAATGGATTGACGTCGAAAAATCCAAAAATTGTCACAGACTTTGAATTCAAATTCAAGTTATGGCCAATATTATGCAACGGATTGGATAATCGATTCGCTAAATTAGTTCAATCAAGGATTTCTTATATTTTCCACCCATATTATAAAGAAGATGAGGGTTACGAAATGACTGAAGCTCGAAGGTATTGCTTTTTTCTCATTTGCAACCCAATAGTCTTCGATTTTCAGACGAATCAAAGGTGGCGAATCACTGTCAGAAGTGTGTGAATCCCTGGAAATCCCGCCACGTTTTATGGAACGAGTTTTGGCAAACACGCGGAATAAGAATGGATCAGGATTTAACACTTCGAACAAAAGAATGGATGAAACTCAGAGAGTCAAAGTTTTACGACTTCTCTATGAATCGCTATTGGATGACGGAGAAACGATATTCTCGCTGTTGAGTTTTGACTGGAAGCAGTTTCGAGCAAAGTAAAATATCATTTTCTTGGAGATATTTTATCAACTTCAATTTCAGATGTCAGGAAAACTCGGTCGATCCTCTTCCTACCAAACATGAGTTGTATCACACTTTCCGAGAAGTTTTCGCCAAAGCCGAGAAAGAGATTTTCAGTCATTTGAAACCAGCTCCGACACTGAAGAAAAAGATTCTCTATGTTCATGAAGCATACACTCGTTATGTCTTGAAACCAGTGAAACACAAGCGTCAGACAGAGGTTAGTTTGTCAGAAAATAAGATGATACCTAGTTTTGTTTTTGACGAAAGGTGTTCTCAAAAACTATTCAGAGAATTTTCGGCAAGTCGCCCGACAATTTTATCAACGTACCGCTGACAGACGATAAGTTGGTGAAGCAATGAACAATAAGCTTGAAAAATGACAATTTCACCAATTTTCCGTTCAAAAGAACCCGAAATGCGGCACGACTCGCTTTCAATTTCTAGTTTTTAGTTAAGCAAAAAAAACCCAATTTTGAAAAAAACTGTTTCAGCTGAAAACTAAAAAAAATATCATGCAACGTTCAAATTTCCTGTTTCAGAAGCCGGTGATGAGCCTCCCCATCCTTTTCACTGTAGTTTTCGAGGATTACAACACATCGGAGGAATGGAATCCACCGCCAGAACTGGAAAAGTTTGCATCCCAAGAAGATTTGAAGAAAATTAGACAACGCGTGGAAAGAGTCAAGGAGAACAGAAAAAGGCTAATCATCACTCCAAGATCGAAACATACTGTGGTCGTAAAGAAAAAAATGCGATTGGACGAAGAAAGCGAGGTAAGGCAGTTTCCGGCAAGCATGCCAAGCAAGAAAAATTCGCCGATGCGGCAATCGACCCTTTTTTCAGGCAACTTGCCAGATTTGATAGTTTTGAGCGAGCTGTTTCGGCTGGAAATTTGTCTAACATAGCATGAGATGCTAACAGAAATTAAAGCAATCAAAATTTTTCCATGTTTTCAGGTCTCACCATCGCGAAGCGACTCAACTACAGGAGAAGTTACACCATCACCTCCCGCTTCTATCATTGGAGATCCTGAAGAACTCGAAGAAGATCCATCCGATGACCTCACTGAATTTGAAATCTCCACTTTTAACACCACTGTCACCAACACTTCCTCTTCATTGCTCCATGAAAATGAAACAATTTTGGCAGCCGGTGGAGCTGGATTTTCGCGTCCCGAAGGTCAGAATGATACTTCTCTTGGAAGTATCAACAATAGAAGCACGACACAGAAGAAGGAGGAAACGGTGGATTTGGATTTTTCGAAGAATATCTGGCTTCAACTAGTTGCGGATTAATATCACGTGTTTTATTGATATATCAATAATTTTTTCTCGTTTCTATACTCTTAATTATAGTGTTGTTTTTACCGGTAATATTTATTAATCCTTTCAAAAAAGCTTTATTTGTTTTCTAATTGTTCATGCCAATCATTCTTATCAGGAAACTCCTTTATATCTCAAGACATTTCATGTGTACCATTTTTCCAGTTGAAAACAACAGTAAACTTTTATCGTTAAGATTATTCAAAATTCAATTTTCACATTTATACAAAACATCATTCTTATTCACTTCTTCTCCTCTACACTCCACATTTTCAGTGACTGCCTTCAGAAGACTATTCACGTCATCGTCCATTTCCAACGTCCATATTGTCAATCCACCCAAATTGTGCTCAATTGTATACTGCATCTTCTCCTTCAAACTCTTCTCATTTTCATATCCCAAAAACAGGCGATCCTTCGAATCCCAGATAAACGGGGTCTTGGATTCCTGATGCCACGTGGATTCGTCTTTTTTGAATCCTTCTGATTCTAAATTCCTCCAGAAAACAACTCCAGACTTTCCAGTGGTTTCAACGGTTCTCCACATTTCATCGCCCTTTTCCACGGAATCCTGAACTCCCTTCCAATATCTTCCGTAGAATGGAACTCCCATATTTATCTGATTGGGTCTTCCGGTTGTACATGCCACGTGGCGCATTGTCCAATCCACATTGAACTCTTCATACTCTCCGATCTCTGAGAACAATGGGGAAGGAGCTCCTGTGAATTGACCGTGTTTTCCATTCATTTTATCAGTTTCCACATTGATAAAATCCACGTGTTTCAGAATTCCATTCAAATGAAATCCATCCATTAGCTCGAATCCAACTGACGTTGTAACAATTGAGAGGAGACCTGAATTCTGGAGATTCTGGAGTTTTTGACGAAGTTCTCGAAGAAAGAAGATGTAATGAGCCTTGTCTTTAGTTTCAGGCCATTTCCAGAAGACGTCAACACCGTCGAATTGATATTGTTCAAGGCAGGAAGCGATGGAAGTGGTGAAGTTTCTGGAAAGAGGTAATGAGAGAGAAATTTTGTCAGTAACTTTGCACGGCAACTTGCCGGCTGCTTGCTGAATGGGAAGTAGAAGGCAAATTGCTCAGCACTCGGCCAACATAAAGCAACTTGTCGGTTTTGGCTATTTGCCTTTTTTGCCGGAAGTTCATCGAGAACTATAAACTACAAACTACAAATCTTTTCTCAAAAAACTCACTCTCTCTTTTTGAAGTTTCCGACCAACTTTGAAAAATGCTCAGAATTATACAATCCTCCAATCGAAAACATCACTTTAATCGATGGATTCACTTCTTTCGCCTTCTCTTTCATCTCCAAAAATAACGATTTCTTCTCTTCATTCTCAAAAGAAATCGTTCCATTCTCATTGATTTTCATGAATGCGAAAACTAAATGAGTAATTTTCAGAAACTGATTTTCAGAGAGTTTCTGATTATTCCATCCGTTGTAGTATCCAACGATTCGTTTTCCGCAAGGAGCTGAATTACAGGTCGCTGGATCACAAGTTGTGGTTTTAGCGGGGAAGAGTGTGGCGGCGGCTGAAAATAACTGGGAATCAATAGACAATTCAACTTCTGAAAATACTCACTTTCAGTTTTTGGTTCTTCTGTAGTTGTTGTTGCTACTTCATCACTTTGATTCTCATTTTTTCTTAACTCTTCAGATTCTTTGATTGCTGTCAGGCGTAACTTATCCAACGCATTGTATGCTATCATGTCTTCTGATGGCTGCAGAATCGGGACAAAGTCCAACTCTTCGCTGGCTGAATTGAAAAAAAATTACATTTGAAAATTCTCAAAAGAAACTCACTTTGCTTCCCCATTACAATATAAAACCAAAAAAATAATAAAAAGAATCCGAAAAGAGTCAAAAGTACGTTACAAATGGTCACAGTTGACCTGGATTTCTCCTTGATACCACTCAGCAATGGTGTATAACATGACATCCTGCTGATCGGGTTGAAAATAATAATAGATTGGTGTTTGTGTAGAGTCTTTTAAATGATGGAATAACTATTAGCAATATTTAGGGTGGAGTCAGGGAAATACCTTTCTATTTTTTGATGGAAAATGAATCATTCTCATCCGTTTGCAACGACTTGAGGTCATGAATTGTTTTTATTTCGGATAGTCATATAGTTTTACTGTGAAATTTTTGCACTGATATAAACTTATTGATAGTTGGTCTAGTGAAACTAGATATGTATGTGTTCTGAGGAAGAAATGTTAACGTAGACATGATCTTGTATGAGTCATTGGATAGTTCCTCATTGGACATGACTTTACCCCTCTTGTTCTGTCTGCTAGGAACAATTTTCCTAAAATCAAAAATTCATTTTTAGAAGTACAACGCTTGAGAACAAAAAAAAACATAAATTTTCAATAACAGTCATAGTTTATTTTATTTCTATCATCGATGCAGGGAACTTTTGAAGCCACAGCATTTAGAAGAGTCAACCGATCATCGTCGAATTCAATCCTCCAAATCACTACTCCGCCAATGTTTTTCTCTTTCGCATATTCCATTTTCTCCTGAATACTTTCTACATCTTCGGACAGAATGTACAACGTCTTTCCATCATATTCCAGAGTTGTGTTCTCGGTATATGTTTTAATTTTCGATTTCCATCCAATCGTATTTTTTCTCCTATACGGTAAAAGTGTTCCTTCAGTGTTGTTCCACCAGCAAAACCAATAAAAATCGATCGGCATGTTTAACCTGGACGGAGAACGGCTAACGCATGCTACGTACTTCAATTCATCGGCAATAATTTGTTTGTGCTCCACAACTCGAAGGGTTAGAGGCTCTTCTGGGAAGCTTCCTAGGCCTGTTTTCCAATGTCTTTCGTAGTTTATAGAGTGGACATTTATGAAATCAGCATATCCTAATAACGCATCCAAATGCGGTCCTGCATACGTAAAATGGTCTGGTAGCATGACGGAGATCAAATACGGTTCTTTTCTTCCTCTGTCCCTCGCAGTCTTCGCGAACTCCGAACGCAACTCTTTCATGAACACAGCATCTATATCCATTCCAATCGGTGAGATTTCAAACCAATCGAAAATGAAATCTACCCCATCAATACCATGTGTTTGTATGAACTCCAACAAACTTGGAATCATAGGATTCGGATGTTTACTTCTGTCATATGAAATCGAGATCATAACTTTCACTCCAGCTGCTTTTGCTTTGTCTTTCATCATCAAGAATAACGTTTCCTTGCCTTCACTTTCAAATGAAAAGTGCCAAGTTGAGTTGACAGTGACAAATGCAAAAATGAGATGAGTCAGTTTTGAAAGTTGCTCGTCGGATATTTCCCGGTATTCCCATCCACTATAATAGCCGACTATTCGCTTTTGACAAGGCAATTCAGGCGGAGAACTGCACGTTTCGTTGTTTCCGATTTCTGTGTGATAAAACTCCGTTGAAAAAACTGGAAGAAAAAAAGAAAATACCTGGTTTGTAATACCAAATAATTGTCGAGCATCCAAAAGCCGCGATTGCCAGAATTGTGCTCAAAAGAAACCCGGCAAAGAAGTATAGATAACCCTTTATGGGTGTTTTTTCATTGTGGCTGAAAAACATTTTTCTTACAAGGGACGATAGTTAAGAATTTCTCTGGGAATTTTCCAAGAATTTGCAGGCGGGTGCATGTTGGCCCCTTGAAGACAAAAATCATATCGGAAAGGGCCACAAACCCCGAAAAATGGGGTAAATTTTCGTTTTCCCTGTTTTTCAGTACAGTTTTTGAGGGAAATCTAGATATAAGTACGGTGAACGGTGTTCAAATTCCGTTTCAAGTGAACTACAATCATTTTACACAATTATTTACTTTTCTAACAACTTCCGACACTTTTTTTGAATTTTTTTTTGGAAAAATGTTGCTTGATCTGGGGGGTTCATCCGAAAAAAGTTGGAAAAAAGTCAATTTTTTCAGAATCTTTTCAAAATTTGATCACGTTATTCTGGCATACCTGGGATGTTACAGTTCAAATTTCAAGTGCCACAAACCATTTTGAAGGAAATTACAGCAAATTTTCCAAAAATTTGAAAAAAACCGGTTTTCGAAGAACTAAAATTTTTCTAACTAAAATTTTTGTTCTCAGGGGGTCCAAATTAGTGTTTTGGCAAATTTTCAGGAAAATCCCAGAGCCTTTCTAAAGTAAAGCCCTTTGTTACGAAAAAAAATTAGAAATTTTGACATACCCGGTGTTCCCTGAAATAAGTAGACTGTTTGGTTGATCTCTAGTCATTCTGATAAGGAATGAAATCGGAAAAATCACTTATATGGTGTTGCCTGCATTACATTGCTAATGATAACTTTGGTGGTGGTCGTTTGATTAGGAAAAGGTCCTACGAATGTTTTTGAAAGATTAGTCACTGTCTTCAAAAGTTTTGGAAATATAATTCACAATCAATAACATTTCTTTCACCCACAACTTGGTCATGTGTAAAATTTCTTATCCGTTTTGTCGTTTTGTTCTAATAATGGCATTGATGATAATAGAAGATTTTCTATTCCAAAAAAGAATGGCCTTCACAAATTCGATTCATTCTATTCATATAAAACGTTGACTGAATACTTATAAACTTTATCTGTTCATAAAATGGAAAACCGAACGGTTTGAACAACAAATAAGTACTTGTACGATTTCAAAAAATTTGTAGATATTTTTTGTTTGTACGTTGATCAAGCATTGTTACTGGTAGGCTTATTAAGAGGTTGCTCCTTCGTAAACAGCTCCAATTGTTTTTCAAAAAACTTGACGCACTCTGAGAAAGTTGGCCTTTTTGAGGGGTCCAGGTCCCAGCAACCTTTCATGAAATCGTAGCTGAAAATATTATAGTTCGTTTCCCTACTCCGTTTACTCATTACTTACATCTCTTTACTACAATAGTTCGGTTGTGGAAGTCTTCTTCCTACGCTCAGATATTTCAACATGTCTTCCACTTCTTGATATGGGATATCCCCAAGAGTAAATAGCTCCCAGAGACAAACTGCATAGCTCCAGATCTCACTTTTCTCCGTGAACTTTTTTTCGTCAAAGTTCTCTGGAGCCATCCAGTGATGAGGAAGTGGATTCTCTTTGTGCATAATCCTGAAAACTGAAACAGTTTACTTCCCTCAGGTTTCTCGGCTCACCTGTAATAGTGGTTGTTGTTTTTCCTGGCGAGACCAAACTCCGTCAGACAAATCGTTTTGTCTTTTTTGATCAGAACATTTGAGAGACGCAGCTGACGGTGAACATACTAAACAGAACTTATTGAAAATATCATTGCTAGAAGTAAAAACTTACCGATAATTCAGTCAGGTACTTCATCGCCTTCGCGATTTGCAAAGCAATAGAAACCAGATCCGCAGTGCAGAGGTAATGTTGAGTTTTCAGGCTTTGTTGGTTGTTGAAGGCCTCACTGTTCGAATCGACAAGTACAAATCCGTTGAACTCAGTTTCCGTATTCGCATTGAAAGTTCCTTTTTGCCGACATGCTCGCACAAATTCTTGAAGGTTCTCACCATCTGGATACTCGAATACTATACTTTGAATACTGGAAATTGTAAATTGTTTTAAATTCACCAAAGGTTATGCTTGTTAACTTACCCAGAATCTGTTACGATTCCTACAAATTCAAGAATATTTGGATGTCTTTTAATCTCAACTAATGCTCCAATTTCCTCACCAATCATTCTTTTTTGTGTTTTATCCTCCGAATCTGCTGCCCCTGAATTTCAATTTTTTCAACAATGCTTTTTATAAGATGGTTACATACTTTTAACAATAACTGGAATCGTTTTGTTATTGATTTTCAGTTCTCCTTTATAGGTTTTGCTGAAGTATCCATCTTCAAAAATCTCTCCAATCGTCAGATCTTTAATATCAATATCATAGTTTTGCTCATCATCCTCCAAGTCAATATAAAATGTAGAGTTAGAAGAGGTGGCAGACATTCTGAAAACAAAAACTAAGGAGAATGTTTGAAACAATTTGAGAAGTAATGAAAAAAGAAAACAGTGAGAAGTATATATTGCTCAGGACAAGCAAAAAGAGGAATGATGTTCCTCATATGTGTTACTCAGACTAATTGAAAAAGAAATGATGAAAGATAGAGAGATAGAGACAAACAGAACGAGATGAGAGGATGGGGAAAATTGAAGAAAAAACCTGTTTGTTTGGGGGAAGAAAGATATGTTTGTACTATATTGTCATTTTGACACAACAATTTTCTTTTTTCTTGTTGAGAAAGATTTCATAACTTGTGAAGGTATGAGCAAGTGCGAAGAATGCTAGGAAGATATCTAAACTAGGGACTTGTTCCCATTCACCAAAAAACCTAGAAAAATTAAAAACAAAACTTTATTTCGTGAAAAATTCAGGTTCAACAGAACTTTTACATAATCATACACGTATTCCTTATCACCCGTATCAGATAAATATCTATACACTGTCTCCACTATCATTATCGAAATTAGATCCATTGGTCCAATCTTGCAGCTGTTCTTGGTGCAACGACACGATTTCAAGTTTTTGAAACAGATCTGCAAACACCTGAAACAAAAAAAAAACGATTCACAAGTTACAGTATATGAAATTTGTTAACCTCAGTGTCTTTTTTCTTCAATTGCTCTTCAAAAAATGTGACGCAATGTGAGAAGCATGGTCTCTTTGAAGCATCCAACTCCCAGCAGCTTTTCATCAAGTTATATCTGAAATTTCAATTTTTATATTGCAATCTTCATGATCTTCAAACTCACGTATCTTCATTACAGTATTCTGGTTGTTCAAGTCGTTTCCCGTCATTCAAAAACGTCAAAACATCCTCCAAACCTTCGTATGGCGTTTTCCCAAGTGTGAACAGTTCCCATAGACAGACTGCAAAACTCCACACGTCTGACTTCTCGGTGAACTTGTGATCCTTGAAAGTTTCAGGAGCCATCGAATGGAACGGAAGTGGCACTTCTTTGTTCATTATTCTGAATTAAATGGTTATTTAAGGATATCCAGATATCCTACTCACCTGTAGTACTCATTATTCCCATGACGACGAGCAAGACCAAGTTCTCCAATTCTAATGGTTTTGTCATGGCTGATGTAAACATTTCGGAGCCCAAGTTGACGATGAACGTACTAAACATGAAAAAGCGTAAAAACTACAACCTTCAAACTAGAATCTTACCGACATGCTCGTCAAATGCCTCATTCCATTAGCTATCTGATAGGCGAATGCTAGTAAATCGACAAAGCTTATTGGTTCAAACTCTTCAGAGATTTCAGGATAGTCGACATTATAAAATCCGTTCTGTTCATCAACATTTTCGATGGAGCCACTGGATTCAGAGTTGTTGGTCTCAAACATTCCTCGACGGTCTTTTAGAAATTTTAGGAGATTTTGATCGATTGACTCGGAGACTATGAGCATTTGGTTTCTGGAAAGTTATTAGGAACCCTTTAGTTGTGCTTACTTTTGGAAAAGTTTCTGAATACTCACGAGTTCACAACGTATCCGACAAGAGCGAGCAAATTCGGATGCTTTGAGATTTCACACATGATCTTCAGCTCATCGAGAATCATCCGTTGCTGTGTACTGTCCTGTTGGTTTATGGCACCTGGAAATTAATGAAGAATAACATACAAAAAATTTTAAATGTTACCTTTGACAATAACGTCCAGCCTCTTTCCTTTTTCCTTGATATTTCTCGGTTTTGCCATTTTCAATGTTCCGTTTTGTATTTTACTGAAAAATCCTTCTTCGATAACATCCTTCAGTTCCAAATTTCTCGCATCGATTTCAAATTTCGACTCTAGATCCAGGTCATCGGAGCAGCTAGCTATTAAGCCCCATTCTGTCTCGTTTTCTAGATTTTTCGTTGGCCTTTTTGCACCTATGAGGATATGAGATGATGAACGGTTCTCATTGTTGGAAGGGGTGACAGATCTGAAAAAAAAAAACCAAAAATCAGAATCAAGACTCTACGCATTTTAACTCACTCCACATTGGCTTCGATACGATTTTTCAGTTTGAAGAGTTTCCACATGAGAAAAACAATGATGGATAACATTATGAGAATTCCAGACAGAAGGAGAAAGGCAGCTGTTTTCCACGTAGCATCTGATCCAGAAGAAGATGTAGAAGATTCTTCGGTGGACGATGAACATCTGGAAACAGGGAAATGAAATCGAATGCTGAAGCCAAGAAATGCTTACCGTATTCCTATAATTAACAATCCAAACAGTAGAACTTCCATCGTTTTGTTTTTCGGAGATCTCAGTTCTCGAAGATTAGTTTTTGAAATTGATTGAAAAAACACAGAAAAAAAACGAAGAAGAAGAAACGAAACAAAGTAACTTTTGGGTTTTCTTTGTGTATTTTGGTGGAGAAAGAAGATAGAAGTCACTGGTTTTCCAATCTTTTTCAATGAACCCACGGTAAATAGACTCTTTTCTTGTACTGTCTAAATCTCTTGTTGGAAAGACCCAAAATCAAGATTTGAAACAAAAATTTTGTTTTGGAAGGTACACCTGTCATGAAATAATAGTCCAAAATAATGTATTTTTTAGATAAGGAACAAAAAAGAAGAAACCAAAAAATCAATCAAATATCACAATCATTTGATCTGATTTGATAAGAATCCGGTGATAATTCACATTGACACCGATCTAGATAACAGCAGTTTGATCAAAAGTCAGTAACAGGTAGAAAAAGATTTATAAAGTTTATCACGGAACTGATTTGAGATGATTCATCACAGGAAATGAATAACACTGTAAAAGCAATATTGCTATTCTGAACTTGAAGTCATTGGTATGGAACAGGAATTCCAATTTTCAAAAGGTACTTCCAGCCGGTCAGCGCAGTTTCAAATAAGATTAAAATGAATAATTGTAAATTGTTTATTCACTGGGTGACCAGTCCGAACCACTTCAAATTATTTCTACTTCTTAATGAACACTGACAGCAACGGACGTGGATTTTCTGAAAAATTAAACATGTTAGAATCAAAACAACTATTTTACCTTTTACTACAGAGAAACGTAAACCTTCGGAACGATGGAGTTGTAAGAATAGAAACAGTTACATCATAGTTGTGATTTTGAAGCCCGGCCCGGAGTAGCCCGGAAGCCCGGCCCGGCCCGGGCTTGGGGAAAATTTTGGAAGCCCGGCCCGGCCCGGTAAGCGTGGAAAATTTTTTTTTCGAATTTTTCCCAATTTTTTTCAAAAAAATTTTTTTTTCCAATAGTTTTCATAATGAAAGCATTAAAGTGTTTTGATATCAAGGAATTATTGTGAATCAAACTCGAAAACTACACTAACTATTCTTATTCAACGGTTTTAGAAAAAAATTCAAACTTCGCGCCTCTTGTCCGGGCTTGCCGGGCCTGCCGGGCCGGGCTTGCCGGGCTCACCGGGCCGGGCCGGGCTTCGAAAATTCTGGAAGAAGCCCGGCCCGGCCCGGCCCGGCCCGGCCCGGCCCGGCCCGTCACAACTATGAGTTACATTGACAGAAGCGTGGGATGAGAACATGGCCAAACAGTGCCTTGTGAATTCTGAAGTCGACTTTTTCACTAGAGAAGTTCTGTTCGCCTAGTCTTACTCTGAGTGTATTCGTATTCAACCAAAAGTAAAACATCCATCAAACTCATCGAAGAACAAGTGACACATGGAGCAATTAATTGAGCAACTAAATTGAGCAGTGCAATTCTTTGCTTTCTGATATTGGCACTTGATGTCATTTTGCTCAACTCCTCCAAAATACTGAAGATTCGATAGGTGGTGTACACTATCGCAGGAAATCCTGATCCAAAACCAATTGCAACGAAAACCAATTTCAGTCAAAAGTGATATAGATTGCAAATGCAATTTGGTTCAACAAAACTGGTTTGTGCACGATGTAGTTATGGAGCAAAGCACAGAACACATCAAAGATGAATTGGAAAAATTTTGTCTGGAATTGTGCAAAAACCGAGTCCTAAAAGAAAATGATCAATGATACTAGGAAATGTTTTTTCTTAGAAATTAAGGGAATGAAAACAGTTCTGGGTATTGAGGAAGCTGGGAAAAGTAGATAATACATTGTTGTTTTTTTTAGTTTTCCCGAGCTTACTGTACATTCGTTTTTGGATTTTCAGAATTGAAAGAAACTGGAATGAAGACTTCTGTTTTTATTCCCAAATATTTTTTGAGTTTTTCCTTTTCTCAATTTCTGTTAACTCAAGTGGAATTCTTTTGACATAAATTCCGAAACCGTTCGTAATGTTTTTTTAGTAATTCATTCACCCATGACGTTCCATTTACATATTTTGACATGCATATCCGTTCTTGACTTCTCTGAATGCATTCCTTTTTGTATTCATAAATATATCCAGACAGCCACTTCGTCTCCTCCAACTTCTCCGCTCTATTTTCTGCGACTAGCAGAAGTGGGGCGCGTGCGCCTCGGCTCTTTCTCTGCTCGTTCAGGATGAGTGTTCCCCATAAATCTAGCTGTCGCTTTCTCCCGTCACACAAAGTTAAATGGCGTTTTCAACTGCTGAGTGAGTGAGCGTGTGTGCACGTCTGTCTCATCATTCGTCTCTTTTGTTTTGTCCCACTGAACTACCACAGAGCCTTCACTTTGATAAATTGCGGTTTCGGATGTCCGTTTGTTGAGTGTTTCGGAGAGGTAGCTTCGAAGTTTTTGGAACTAGGTTTTCAGAATCAGTACTTCATTCATCAAATATGGGTGGTCACGAAAGTTTAGGAGCTCTATTTTTGCAAAGCAATACGGTGAACCTTTTATACTGCCTCCAGAGTAGCCACCTAGCTTACTGGACAGCTTAGCAGACTACGGTCGTAACAATCTGTCATACTTGAGACACAGAATTTTCAGTCTTTTGTTTATATTTTTAGAAATTTCAATTCCACATGTTCCCTCTCTCTCTCTAAACCCCTTTGTCCCAACCAACCACATGTTGACTCACTCTTCCCCTCCTTACTCCATACTACCTCGTCTTCCCTTTCATTTCCATTTTTTTTACTCAACTCTCAATCAACCTTCCTCTTGTGGTTTTCCATCCATTTCTCTCTTGCCAATTAACTCGACTCCTTTCTTTTCTCTCCTATTCTCCAGTGCTATATCTTCTCCTGACGGAATAAGGGGAGCTCCTTTTTGTCCCGGAGCAGGAGCAGATGCAAAAACACACGCTCATACATGTTGTCGATTCGAGTTGTTACTCATTTAGCCGTTTTTTTTTTCATATTTAGGGTGACTGCAAATCTAATATTCACTTGCAGAATCATGGTGGAGCCGCGAGTAAAAACTCTGTCGGATATGCCAGCTCCAGTGTTGGATGTGGTGATGAAGGAGGTGGATTTGAAGACTGTGTGAGTTAGTTTTAGGTTTTTAGAGATTTTTGAGGTGAATAAGCTCAAATTTCATATATTTTAAAGCTTATAAGTTGACTCCAATCAGAATTTTCAAAACAAAATCTCTAATAATGGTGTCCTACAATTTTTTTCCATATTGCACTGTATTTGTCCTACTGGAACACTTTGTTTTATAGAGGAAACACCCGGAAATTGAGTTTTTGATGAGTGAAAATTGGAACTTTTTTTGATGGCTGAGTTCAATAGGTTGAAAAAATTCCCGTGTCCCCCTTGATCCACCCAAGGTGTAATTCTTGTTGTAATGAAGTTGTAATTTTTGTGTAATGCACTTCTTTCCGGAACCTAGGACCTCCACTACCGGAAACAATTAGATATATAATTTTTTAGTCAATCCGTTCGAAAAGTGTGTTCAAACCTTCGTAATCACGCTGACAGTGTACAACTGGATGCAAAGATTCTCAAAGCGTATGTCTATATTCAATCAACAGAAAAGATCTCACTTGAACTCAAAACTGCTGAATCACTTTTCGAAATCTCTTATTATAAAGATGGAAATGATGTTCTCGTTGACCATGATGGCCAGAAGAGAGTGAAAAATGAAGACATTGCAAACTGTGCTGGACAAGATTTGGGATCAATTCTGAAGAATCAAAAGTCGATAGTGAGAGCAATCTCATTAATATTTCCTCAGATTTACGCGGGACAAGTAGTTACGGACTTCCTCACAAAGATATCAGATGCTTTGGAATCACGGAAATCTAAACTGATGCTGAAATATTTTTCATGGACAGGACATATCAACGAGGATCAGATTCTATCAATATTAGAGAAGTTGGATCCGGGAACTATCAATAAAATTGACCTAACCAATAGCAGTGGAGTTCAAATGACCTGTAACATTGACCGAATTGTGAAAACTGAACAATGGAAGAGAGCAAAAGTGGTGGAGACGTTGGGATTCATTGCTCAGACTCCTATGAGCAGCTTCTACAAATTTAGGAATGCTCATTTCAGAATAGAAAATGTTGACGTGGATGAGATCCTTACAGTTAGACAGGTTAGAATAGCAGAAATTAATTTTTGAAATAACAACAAACTAATTTTCAGAATGCCCTCAAAAACGCAAACTTCAAAGAGCTCCATTTCTCCTACGAAAACTTCATTGACGAGCCTCAGTTTTTGGACCGTTTTGGGAAGCAGCATAAAGTTTTCAAAAGGAAAAATAAATGTTGGTTTTACAAGTTCCCAATGAACGATAATGCCCTGGTTGTGACCTGGAAAGAGAACCGTATCAGATTCCTCCGTGTTGAACCGAAGAATTTCGAGAAGTTCCTGGTGCCGGAGGATAAACTGATGGTGTTGTGACTTTCGTTTTAACTTATTCACTCATGTTCTTTAATCATTTCAATGAATAAATCAGTTGGCGTATCAAATGAACTCATAGTTTGTATTTATTATGCTATCAAAAATTGATTTCTAGTTCTTGTGCTTCAAACTATGATAAACCTCACTGCAAACGATTCCGTAGATAGACCGTGTGAGAGAAATAGACGGTGAAAGACATACATTCATCGTTTTGAAATATTTTTTTGCCTCAATTCAGATTGGTTCTTCGAAAAGTGTGTCGTGACCTCCGTAACTATATTGACGACGTTGAACATGAAATCTCGCTACATTCACTGGAAATCTCCATAGGATTCACTAAACAAAAAGCTCAGGAAATAGTGTTGGCGGTGATTTCTTCCGATGAAAATCATTCTGTTCATTTTCAAAAGCACCCCAAAGGATGTCAGGTTATCTATAGAGAAAAGAAGGTTCTAATTGAAAAGATGGATTATCAAAACGTATTCTTCGAGGAATTGGATTGTATTTTGAAGCGACGGAAGCCATTTTTGGCGATATTTCGAATCAGTTTATCTACCGTAAGCTCGCAGTTTTGTGGTAATTTGAGATCCAAAATAGTCGCTAAAGGACAAGTTGAAGTTCAAAATGTTTCTATAAAAGCTGAAAAGCAACAAGTATTTCATTTTTTGCCTTGCATATCCCCTAAATACCTGAAACGGATTGAGCTCTGCCTAACAAAACCAGTAGTTTTGGATGTGATGGAATTCGCGGACTTGGATCAATGGAATGGAGTTAAGGAAGTGTTCACGGAAGGTCTGACATTTTTGGGACCTGTGGAGTGTTTTGGTCGTTTTTCAAGAGTAGAAGTTACGGTTTTCAAAATGACAGTAGAAGGATTGTTTTATTTAAAGGAGGTGAGTTTCTTGATTGTAGATAAGCATTGAAACGAACCAGTTTCAGAAATTCCTGACCTCACGAAACTTCAAACAATTCATCATCCACTACCAACATTATGCTGATGAAGAGGCATCTGATTCACGTCTAAGAATTGTTGAAACCAGAAAACTTTCCGAATTTTTTGGACTTTCATTCCTTGGTGCTCGCGAAGTGAATGAGAAACATTGGTACTTCGGGATCCCAGATTCTAATAGTTATGCATTGTTTTTTAGTTTTACTTTCATATGTTCTAGGTTTGTCAAAGTGCCATTGTTGTCTGTTCCACAAGGAGCAATTTAATTGTAAATGAACTTTTGTAAAGGGTGTATTTCAATTTTTTAACTAACAAATATTTCATTTATGAAGTTTAGAAAACAGCAATGCAAAGTGTACAGGTTAACATAGGTTACAAGCAAAGTATGACACTTGTTAAAAATCGAACGATTTCAAACTTTCAACAGTTATAGCCAATGATTGTACTTGAGTTTCTGCAAACTCGCTTGTACTCACTAAACTCTCAATTTGTATGGATGATAAAAAAAGCCCCGCCCACTGATTACTCGAAATTCGTTACTTGAGTATTCATTCAGTTCAGAACATGTCTGTAAAAACCATCAAGCCAGAGTTCAACAATGTTGACAGTTACCAGGAACTGGTTGACGAGTTCTTTGAGCTCACTGAAATCGAAAAAGACGTTTTCAGGTAAATAAGTTTCCTTATCATTATTGTTTCATCAGTTTTTTAGTCCAACTACTCTAACAAGTTCTCGCCAATTACACCCATCTGTTACCTATGGTGGTCTTGTGTTCTCACAAGCATTGGCTGCTGCTGAAAAGACGGTTGGAGAGCAGTCAAACCGCATGGAATGCATTCTTTTTTTCTTCTGAATGGGTTGTTTTGTCTTTCTACTTGGGAAAACTTGGGGCGAATCTTTCAGTTGACACCAAGTACCCGTCACTTTATCATG
>GL379874.1:0-14790 GCA_000143925.2 Caenorhabditis brenneri | reverse complement strand
CGTCCAGTGGATGCCATGTATGTTTGTTACGTTTAAAGCGTCAATTAGAATTCCAATAAATCAGATCCATCAATGGAGTCAACTATCGTGAAAGTCAAGGAAAATGACACCCGTCCGGTAGTTTTTTCAAGATATGTAGCTGTTGCAGTCAGAATCTCAGCGGATACTCAAGTTTCTGCAACAATAATCCCTCCACGATATGAGTCTGACATACAGTATTTACGAGGAGTCATGTTTTTTGATGGAGAATCTGGAAATGCGACGTGTCTTGGAACAGGACTTCAACTGTTGAATGGGGAAACTCAATTTGTTTCTAGTGGAAAATATATGACAATCATATATTTACGGATTCCATTTGCTTACAATTACGTTCAATATGTGTTTCAAGACTACGAAAGCATTAAGGACATCGTTCAATTCCAAGGAAAACAGTTTGTTAATTGGTATGACTCTGCTATGTTCTCATTAAATGCTTCAAATGGACCTGTTGCTTTACAAACACTTCTAAATGGGCAGAACTTCGAGGTTGTCACCAGATTAGAAGGTGCTGGTATCTTGGATGTCTATCAAGGAAGAATCACAAAAAACGGAACGAACTTGATCACCAGCTACTAGTGAGTTAAAATAGACCGTATTTTGAACTCGATGGAATTTTTCAGTGCTGAAAACTGCGAGCGGTATTTACCTCAAATTTTCTTTGGAACACCCAAAACTTATGTTTTACGTAATGGACACGCGACACTAAACATTTCTGGAGGAGAATACGAAAATTTCGCACCGACTAACAGTTTTGGACGGCAAGGAATTGTTGCCACTGGTGACTATGGAACTATGAGCAAACTTCAAGACATTTCTGTAGAAATAGATGGAGTTTTAAACAAAAGTAGTGTGTTTCGATACTATATACAGTCGGCTGATTTGGTTCCAGGCGTGAAACTTGAAATTCAAACAAAGCAAGATGGAAACAGATACACTACGACGTGAGCATCAAAGAACCTTCTTTTACGCAACCATAAGTTTCAGATATGACAGCTCAAATCTTCCATACTTTAACTTATTCAATGAACTACCTGGAAAATCATTTTACATAACATATAGGTCCAATGGAAACACCAATAAAGGATTCCTCTTGAACTTCGAGATAGTCAAATCTTCCGTCGCTACAAAACTGTTTGGAGTTATTATGCTAACTATTGGGTTTGTATAAGTCGAATTCAGCTCTCAATAGAACCTTTCCTAAAATTTTCTAGAAGTTATTAGTGCAATAAAAATAATATACATTTGAATTCACTTTTCATAAGTAATTCTTCGGTATATTTAGTTTCGATTCAAACTTTTGTTTGAATGAAATTTATGCTCTCAATAAAGTATTATCAATAAATCAAACTACACAGTTTTTGATGAAACTATTAGGAATACGAGAAAGGTAAGAATGCGACGGAATGAAACATGAAACACATGTGATTTTTTTTTTGAAACTTTCAAGATAAAACATTTGCTCTCTCATTTTACTACTTGCACATCAGAAAATTAAAGCAGAAGAACCCCATTTAAGATGCCGTCCGACACGATTTGGCATCAGGGAAGCGCAAACTTCTGCTGTGTTTTCTTGATTGAATATGACATCAATATCTTTTGAAAATTATCTGAAATGACTCAACCAACCGTTTATTTACCCGATCCTATGAAACGGTCCTCGGTGACGTAACATTTTTATCACAAACTTACACCGTATAAAATGTTCTTAAAACCATCTTTTCTCTATTCTACACCATGTATTCATTGTTTCTTATTGCCTTCCTTGCAGTTTCAGTTGGTGCAGTACCAGGTAACATGGATTTTGTGTTAGAAAATGAAAACAGATCATTTCTTGAGATTGCCAAGGAACTTTAGTGTTCAGTCCACCACAAAACATTTCAAGTGTGACTTGGTATCCATCGAACTTTGCAACTGGCTCCCCTCCTGTTTTTCCGGATAACTTTGTTTGTGAATATCAGGTAAAAATCAAAAATTTTAGTTTCACCTAGTTTTTAATTCAGATAAATGTTCCACAAGGGTTGTTTGTTTTTATTGAATTGACATTGAACATTACCAATCTGCAAAATGCATCTGCTCCAGTTCAAGTTATCGATCAGTTAGGGAAAATCGAGGAGTGAGTTAATACTGCTCGGGAACTTGTCAATCAAAATTTCAGCGTATTTTCTGCTCGATCAGAATGGTTTTTCTTCGTAGCACCTGGTGGAAAAATAAAACTGTCAACTGGGAAATCAAAAGTTAAATTTGGATTTACACTCCAATGGCAGTCATGTTAGTTAAACTTAGTTTTTGTTTGAATTCAAGCTGAAAAATGCTTTTCAAAAAGTATACAATTTTCGGTTCTACTGTAGTTGGATGGACCCAAGCCATTTTTTGAAATTCGATGGGCCCAACAGAGGGGTCAAAATGTTGGGTGAACTCAAGAAAAAGATCAAAAAATGAAAGGACTCAAGACGGGCACCTAAAAGTTTGGTGGACCCAAAATGGACATTAATTAGAATGGCATGTTGAGAATCTGCTCTTTTTCAAAAAATGTTTTTATTTCTTTTCTCAAGTGTAATGTCTTATACTTCATCAAGTTTTGAAAACAAAAATTCACACAAAAACGGGTCCTCAATGAGTCATTGCCGTTCATTGGAATTCTTGGGTCCATCCAATTTTCAGGTGCCCGTCTTGAATCCATTCTATTTTTTCCCTTTATTGGGCCCATCCACTTTTTTGACCACCCTGTTGGAACCATCCAATTTCAAAAAATGGCTTGTGCACATTCAACTACAGTAGAACCCAATTTTCAGTACCAGAAATCAATCCGGAAATAATACAAATCAACAAAACTGACACTCGTCCTTTTGTTTGGGACAGTAACAACGATGAGGCAAGAATTATAACAACTTACAATCGAGTATCCGCTACCATTATTCCACCACCCTTCGAGTCTCTCAGAGAACGGTACCGAGGAATCATTTTCTTTGATGGATTATCTTGGAACATGACTTGTCTTGGAACTGGTCTACAGCTGATTGATGAAAAAACTCAATATGTTTCCAGTGGACAAATGATGACCGTGATGTATTTGAAACATTTATTTTCTACTTCTCAAACTATATTCCAAGATTATACGAACACAAAAAACATTGTGCAATTTCAAGGATTGAGGTTGAACGGAGCTGATGACTTTGCGGTAATCAAATTGAATGCAATTCACGGTTCGGCAGCTCTGCAAACATATTATATGGATGATATTATAACAAATGTCAATGGAACTGGGAGATTGTATGCCTATCTTGGAGGTGTTACTGTAAATAAGACAAACCTAATTGCAAGCTATAAGTGAGTTAAGCACAATGAAACTACTACATTGTTTATAGATTTTACTTGTTTTCAGTGCTGAAGACTGTAGGAATCGTCTTCCACAAGCGTTTTTTGGACTGTCCAAAACATACGTTCTTGAAAACGGACTGGCTATGCTAAATATATCGCGAAACAGATACGCCGATTTCGCGCCGACTAAAAGTTTTGGGAGGAAAGGATTTGTTGCAACTAATGATTATAAAATTGAAAGCAAGAATCAACATGTGAACGTGCGGATTAATGCACCATCCGACGAATTTAGCGGAGTTCTCAAATACAGTATACAGTTTGCTGATTTAGTTCCTGGAGTGAAACTGCAGATTTCGAATCATTCTGGCATACATGCTTCTTTTTTGTAGTAAGCTTCAAAGTTTCAACTTCTTTCCAACTTTTGTTTTCAGTTACGACAGCTCAAATCGTCCTAACCTCAATATAACCAATGAAATACAGGGAGAATACTTCTATGTGATCTATACATCAGATTACAATATCAATAAGGGATTTTACTTGGATTTTGAAATCCTTGAACATCCTTCTGCATCCTCTAAACTTTCCGTATTTGTGGTGTTAACTTTCATAAGTTTTTTGATGATGTATTAGAATCATGAAGGGAGTTTTTTGTGTTTCGAATGTGGCGATCAAAATCATTATCGATAAGAAAAAAGGTGAAAATTTAAGACAGAGTATAAAATTGCAGATAAGAAATGAAATCGGAAGAGAATTGCAATTAATTTTAGACATAGAGCCTAAAACATGGAGAAATATTTGTATCACTGTGAATACATAATCGTATCGAAAGATGATCCGAAACCATGAAGCGTTTTTCCGTACTTTTGGAATGAGTTTCCAAAGTTGCTCAATGTCTTGAAAGTGATTCCTGATAATCTTTATGACAGGAAATATGATCCTATGCTACTGATATCAAGCATGGATGACATCAACCTAAAACTTCTCTAACCCTTTTGCAGACTGATAACAAGGTGAGGAAAAGTTTGCCATATAAAACACTCTCTTCTGAAAATTTTTCACTGCTAATTTTCTTTTAAGTTAATTTTGTCAATTCGAGATGCGGTGTTTCTTATTTTCAATATTCTTCATTGTTCAACTCTGTCTGTCTAACACTGTTTTTGCAGGAAGCGTGGAAAGAGAGTAAGTTCTGAACTTTTAAGCTCCTGAAAATCAATTTTTGTTGAAATTTCAGTGGACAGCTCATGTGCTATTCCGGTTTTAAATCGCAGTTCATGAATATAAGCGTGGGGGTTCAAGTGCCTTGCGATGGTCAGTGTTCTTCATTTTCCGGAGTGATTGCCGGATACCATGTCACTTCCTACAACTGTATTCCTGCCAACGAATGTAATTATTTGGGAGCTTCTGATAGTTGCCTACCAGTACATGAAGACCGGGAAATCACAGCTTGCTGTTGTGATAACAAGAATATGTGCGTTTTCCCTCGAGGACAGACCCCTGTTCCAACTCCTCAGTACACAAATGAGACCACGATCTCTTGCTATAGTGGAATCTTTGTGAATAAGTCACCCATCACTCCTCTTCAAGTTGTGAAATGTCAAGGACAGTGCTCTTCAATGACTTTCCAAACGACGTCCAACAATGTTAACCATTCATTCACCAACTACGGATGTACCCCAACTTCTGTATGTGATTATTTGAACTTGAGCCATGGACCTAAAGCTATCGAGCCCGGAGTTTTAGGCGTCTGTTGTAATTCCGATTACTGTATTGATCCATTGAAAAAATAAATGTTGTTGATAAATGTAAACCAAAAAATCTTCTGTAAAACACCAAAGAATAATTGGTAGTAGAACAAAAATAACTGGCTGATTCTTGGATTCTCAGTGTCGTTCTTGGTCTTCTCGATCTTATTGTTTTTGTAGTAAACAGTTATCTCTTTAAATATCACGTCTTCAAATTAGGTTAACGCCCCCTCCAGTATAAAAGTGATCGAGAAGAAGATAGATTGTCATCAGTTTCTTTTTCAATCATGAAATTTCTGTCCCTTTTATTCATTTTTGCCTTTTTGACCGTTTTCATTCACGCCGGAATTGTTATACCTATTCCACCACCACAAGGACTTTCGGAGAACTCTAGAGATCGAAGAGATGTTCCATTTCCAACAAAGCCTCCATTTTATGTTCAAGAAGTTGGAAAAGGAAAACAGGATAATTTTTAAATAAGTATCTAAACTTCGGTGTTATTTGAAATTTCCAATAAAAAATAAAAAAGTATATACTTTGTTCCTGACAATCGTTAAGGTTTTGTTCCTGACAATCGTTATTGTGTGGTCCATCTGGAACAGATTTCAGGCGGTAAAAATTTTTTACAAGTAATTTGAGGAGATTGTAGCCAAGCTACAGACAATTGTAGCCGATCTTTTTTCAGTGATCTCTACTGTACGATTGAAAGAAATTGAAAACACATTCTTATTGGAAAGTAAGCACTGTTTCCAGCTGTTTATCTGAAATAATTCGAATATGGTTTTGTTTTCACTAAAAACTTTCGTCTCTGTTCTGAATTCCAACCTTGATCTATGCAATACAAATCTACAATACTACATTTATCACTGAGTAAAACACACTCACGAAAAACCAGAAAAACATGTGAAACTGAAACAAAAAACAAATGTTAACAAAAAGAATACACCTTCCACACCCACGTTAGAAACTTTCAATATGTCTGGTGGTCAGAAAAAATTGAGGAAATTTCAAAGGATACTGTAACTTTGATTTCAGAGGCTTCGTTGAATTTTTGAACTTTTCCTGAAATTTCGTTCGATGTTTGCCAAATACCTGACAACTCAAAACATGGGGTACAAAGAGCATCATCTACTTCCGGGTCAGAGTCAGATCCGGACAGCTGATCTTTAGATCTGACAACCAGTGGAATTGCATCATTGATTCCAATTCAGAATGAATAAACATTTATAATCTCAATTCAGGTGGTCTTCGGAATTTTTTGTGATTTGAGGAAATGAAAACATAACTTATGTCATAATTATTCCGAGTTCCTCATGAATCACATTCATTAAAATTTCAGATAACTCGCATACTTCCACTGATGTTTTTTCTTCGTTTTCGCCTTTTCTTGCCTGCCAACCAACCTACACACAGCTGCCTCTACCAAAAAGTCTCCGTTTCTGTTTTCCAGCTGATGTCTCTATTATGTGACTCGGGTGTTGTAGTTTCTGACGCGTCATGGTGCTGAACGACCCCCCGTGGAGAAAAAAGGTAGGCGGGGCTTTCATACTGTATGTCTCGGGATATAATGCTCATTGTTGGGTAAAGCTATTTTATTCTTTCAATCTACAGTTTATATCTGAGCTTTTTTTAAAATTAAAAGCAGTCTACATTGCCCTTGTTTATTGGAAAAATTCCTGAAAAGCTACAAAAATAGAAAAGCCTCATCCGTCTATTTTTCTGAATCAACACCATTTTAACATCATTACAGTTCGTTTACAGATAAGTGTTCCATGGCTCGGTACCCGGGGATCCCACTGTGTTGTCTGTGAACGGCTTACTAGTGATTTTAGTTATGGGGTAAACACACTTTTTTTCGAACTCCATATCAGCTCTTTGGTAATTCTGAATTCAGGTCGACTGCTGTAATGCGTGTAAAATGTTCTTCCGCCGCCACATCATCGATGGTACGCCATTAAAAACTTGCCTGACCGGAGATCAGCAATGCGACCAGGGTATCAAATCTAGGACCATATTCGAAATAAAACTTTTTTCTGAAGAGAATCTCATCGGCTGTCAATTGTGTCGATTTCACAAATGCCTATTGTCTGGCATGATTTTCCTACCTTTGCTTCAAAAAACAACATTGGAAAATATTATCGACAATGTTAATCAACTGAACGTTCAACGCAAAAAGTCATTATATCATTCATACCCAGTGGATAAAAATCTAACAGTTTCCTCCATATTGTTTTTGAAGTGTATTGTGTATTTGGAGAGAAACATTGATGATGAGCCATTAGACTTCTACAAGTGGTCTTATATAAGTACAGTATCCACAATTGAATTTCTGAAAAAGTTAGTATTTGTATACTTGGCAAAACACGAAGACCAGTTGAATATCGTGAAATCTTCGTTTTTGATTACTGCAAGTTTATTCGCAGCATTTCGAGCTTATTCAGCAAAGCAGTGCATGCTGACGTTCCCTGATGGCTTGGATATCTTTCCTTTGGTATTAAATTCGGTGGTTCCTGACCCGAATGAGTTGGAAACTCGAATAAGATGTCGGTTGGTAGCGAAACTTAATGATATAAAATTGAAATACGAAGAGCTCTTGTTAATTTTGGTTGTAATTATTTGTAACCCCGGTAAGTTCAGGTTATCTTTTTCTTTGAAGATTGAGCCTTCAAACTCAAATTTTCCCCATTTTCCAGCACTACCAAATCTCACCGAAACTGGAAAAATTCTGTTATCCTCATATCAAAACTTATATAATTCGTCTCTCCTACAGTACTGTATGCAGACCTATCAACGGTTTGGTCCAACTCGTTACACCGAGCTGCTATCTATAATCAATGTTCTTTCGAAACATTGTGAAGATGTCAATAACTATTTCGTGATACTACAGCTAAATAATATCGATTCTCAATTGCATAATATTGCCCGGGAAGGCATTGAGATGTTATAGAACTTTGATGCAATTATTAAATGGGCGGGGCTTCATAATCTGGTGTCTTATCTTATCAGAAATGTAATGGCTGAGCTGTGCGGTTTTCCAGCAATTTGATTTTTATTTCCTAACTTTTCAAAATTATTTTAACATTATTTATTTTTTGTGTTGTATTCTAGTCTTCTGCTCTTTTTATATACAAGTTTTTCTTCTTTTTTTTCACACTGATAATGAAAACCCAGAGTAAAATTGTGTTTCAATTGCGGTTCAAAAAAAAGGAATAAAAGCTGATAAGCCACTTGTCTTGTTTGCCACGAGTAATTGAATGACTTTTATCAGTTGAAGAGCTTTTGATAACAATTGACACTCTTTCTGTTTACTCACAAAAATTATGGAGAAGATAAGAGTTGGAAACTCAAAAAATCAAAAATCGCTATGGAAGAAAAGCCCTGATTCCCGTTCGGTTTTCAGAGAAGAATGGCAGGGGTTTAAAATTAATGAGACTATAATTAGGTTTTCGAATCGATTGGTATAATATAATGTATAATGAGCAAACACCAAAACCATTGAGAAAATGGAAAATCCTTGGAAAATTTTTTTGTATTCCATAACCTCTTCAATTAACCTCAACTGATAAATGCTGCCGATTATGGCATTAGAGAACTCTGATTGAGTGTAGTTTATGTCAGTCTAAAAGTGTCTCCTCTTTATAATCTTTGACTCTCTTTTTATCTTATCAGGACGAAAAACGTGGTCTCCCTCTCTCTTTATCTCTGCGTTTTGTGACCTTCATAGTCATTCCTTTTCTTTGTGCGCATCATTTTCGAAAACTTTCGTTACTGCTAGACATTTTTTTCTGGATATATAAGTAACTTTTATTGGGTTTTTATCATTTACAGCAAAAAAAAGGTTTCAATAAAACTTATGTTTTCCTTTATCATTAGATTTTTCTGATTATAAACAAAGTTCAGAGGCAAAAATGAGTGACGGACATATACTCGCAGACACGGATACAATCCACAAGTTGGAGGAAAAAATGTTCCATAATGAGTAAGTGTAAATCCATTAAAATAACAAGTATCAAAAATTTGTTTTTTAGAGACCCAACTTTAACTGTGAGCACACCAAAAGTCAGCTCAAAGATGCAAGAAATGTTGAAATTCCCAAAAGTTGAACTTCATTTACATTTTGAGGGGGCTGTCAGAGTGGAGACATTGTTTGATATTGCAAAGTAAGTCACTCTTTTCCATAGAGGCATACTAAAAGTTTCAAAGTTTCCAGACAGAAGGGAGTCAGTCTTGCTGGAGCAAAAACAGTTCAAGAACTCCGGAAAGCTCTGGAGACTCATGAGCCTGCAAATCTCGCAAAAGTTCTAGAAGCTTTTGAAATATTTCTTCCAATAATCAAAGGAGATTTGGTGGCGATTGAGCGGATGGCTTATGAGCTTTGTGAAGATCAGCATAAGAATGGAGTGGTGTATTTTGAAGGAAGATATTCACCACACTTGATGCTTAGCAATGATCATCCGGTAAGGTTTTCTGAAGTTTCGGTCTTAGTCAAAGAGCATTTCAGGAAGTAACTGCGGAACGGGTTGTTGAAGCAGTCAAGAGAGGATTTGACCGAGGAGAGAAACAGTTTGGAATCAAGGCTCGATCAATTATTTGTTGTATTCGAGGACTGGATAAAAAGTTTCCACAGACTATTTTGGATTTGGGTGAGTTGGTAAAAATAGTTTTTTTTTCAATTTTCATACATCTTTTCAGCAACCGACTTCAAATATCTTGGAATCGTCGCAATAGATGTTGCTGGAACAGCTCATGGAGCCGATGAGCAATATGAACCAGAAGTGGTCGCCGCCTTCCAAGAAGCATTCAAAAGAGGAGTCCACCGTACAGTTCATGCTGGAGAGTCAGGTGGTCCTAAGGAAGTGCATCGTGCCATTCACGAGATGCATGCTGAGAGAATTGGTCATGGATACCGTGTTATGAGAGATGAGCAAATGTACATTGAGAATTTTGTGAACTCTAAATCGATTCACTTGGAGTCATGCCCATATTCCTCTGTGATGACTGGAGCAGTTCCATTGGAT
Organism: Caenorhabditis brenneri; assembly: GCA_000143925.2. Taxonomy (NCBI): domain Eukaryota; kingdom Metazoa; phylum Nematoda; class Chromadorea; order Rhabditida; family Rhabditidae; genus Caenorhabditis; species Caenorhabditis brenneri. The sequence continues at coordinate 4,673 of GL379874.1, read as the reverse complement.
TGGAAGAATCATCCGATTATCAGATGGGCTAAAGATGATGTCAACTTTTCGATTTCCCGGGATGATCCAACATGTTTTGATAACTCCATGTTGAGTGAGTTGGCATTGGCTCATGAGCAAATTGGTTTGGATATTCATCAATTGTGGAAAGCGGTAAATTCTATTTCGTTTCTGAGGAAATAACTTTCAAAAATTTCAGCAACTAAACGCGGCAAAAGCATGTTTTTTGCCGGATGATGAAAAGGCGGAGCTAGTGAAATTGGTGGAAGCCGGAGAGCCAAAGCTTTAGTAATGATTGTTTTGTACTTTTATTTGGTTATGTTTCAAATAAATTATTTATATTTGAAAGCTGATTCTTCAAATCCCAAAAGTATTTAATTTTGCATTCCACTTTGAAAATTGATTCCGCAAAACAAAGAAGAACAATATCAAACATCTATTTCTCTCTTCTCTCTCCATCTTCCGACTTTTGAGAGATAGGAAAAGGAATCGTCTCCCAATCACTCTCCTGTCTACCATCTCCTGTATAGTACAACATCTCTTTTTCTATAATTCGTTCGTTAAATTAGAGATGGTCGATACAAAATAGATTTTAGCTAATTTCATCCTGTCTTTGTTCTCGTTGTTGCCTGAGAAATTATTCTTTTCTTTTCTCATCCTCGTTCCTATTTCTTTGACTTATTTTTATCTTGAAACATTAGAGCCTTATGGACTACCAAATGTCGCAGAAACCGTCAAATTGCTTGATTTGTCTCCGTCCGGCAAACGGTTATCATTATGGAGTACCCTCATGTAAAGGATGCAAGACATTCTTCCGAAGGATGTGTGTCTCCGAATCAGAACTGACATGCCAGTACACTCAAAAATGTTACGATTCTGCAGAATGGGGTCAGTTTAAACCTAACCATTCTAATCAGAAAGTGTTCATTTTCAGGTGTAAGGAACATGAGATGCCAAGCTTGCCGTTTCCAAAAATGTTTAGAAGTTGGAATGAATACATCACAGTTAGAAATGAATCAAGAAGATAGAAAACGCCTGGCTGTTAAGCTAATGACTAGAACCTTATCTTCAAGAGATTCACTTGCCAGTGCTATAACCAATACCTTGACTTATCTGGAAACTAAGCTTGAAACTCTCCGCCTATCAGCTTATAATCCAAAATATTGCAGTTATGGAAGTCTTGAAGAAATAATAAAATCTACCAGCAAGATATCAATGGCAGAAAAATATGGGGTAAGATTCATTAACTGAAGAGAATTATTTCAATCTTTGTAGCCGATGCCAGGATGGCCACTACCGAAAGAAAGCCCAAAGGAAATATCAACTTCAACAAGAATCAGAGACCTCTCGGATACCAAACCCACATTTATCCACGATCGGTGAGTATCAATATTTTTTTGAAAATGAATTTGTAAAAAGTTCAGAAAAATTTGGATGCTTTTCAACACTTTTACGTCGATAGAGTATGCAAAAACCTTCTCATTTTTCAATGACCTGGACGATAATGACAAGCTTGTTTTGGCAGGGCACACAACTTTGATGTGCATGTTTTTACATGATTCATACTATTCCTATTCGAATAAATTTGATGGGAATTTGCAACCTGATGGATCGGAAACACCTTTGAAAGAGTGAGTTTTTTAAAGGAATCAAGGAACTGTGCTCTGATAACTTTAAAGATTTTCAGTGAGAGTACTTACTCTATATTACGAATGTCATTTGGACCCCTGGTGCGTTGCCAAATTCGAAGAGATGAGTATTTTTTTCTAAAAGCAATTTGCTTGTGTAATCCCAGTGAGTGACAAAAACACGTTTTGAAATTAAGGCATCCATATCTTGCAGCTATCCACGGACTTTCTAGTCATGCTAGAACGATTCTGTCCGAACACAAACAGAAATATGCAAGTGTACTTTTTGACATCTGCAGAAGAACTGAAGGGCCTAACCGATTTGTAGAGTTATTGGGAATAATACCTGTTCTGGAACAACAACAATATGATTACAAAAACTTTTATGTGACATTTATTGCTCCTGTGCTGGCAAATTATGAAAAAAGATCGGATTTCGTTAACGATATTATGTTCTCATGATTTCTTGAAATGGAATGTTCGATTATTTATTTACATCAAGAATACATATTACAAAATAAAGAAATATGTAGTATCGGATTTAGACTGGGATTTGTGGAGTGGCAGGAGTAGGAACTGAAATTGCAGTAGGAAGGGAGACTGGTGGTACAACTCCTCCATTTCCTCCTTTCTTTTGAAGTTGATCGACAATGTAGAAGATGGGGCACTGTTCTAAAATCGTGGACCGAGAAAAAAAAATCGCGGACCGAAAAAAAATCGTGGACCGGTCTGAAACAAAAATCGCGGACCGAAAAAATCGTGGACCGAAAAAAAAATCGTGGACCGGTCTGGAAAAATAATCGCGGTCCGAAAAAATCGTGGACCGAAAAAAAAATCGTGGACCGATTGGGTATTGTGTTCTCACAAAAATCGTGGACCGAAAAAATCGTGGACCGGTGTTGAGGCTCGTTTTTCCCATATTTTTTTAAAAGAGTATTTTTTTTCTGTTTCAAGACAAATGAATAACTTGTGATTGTGAGATGCAGGCCTTTCACATAAAGATCTGACGTCCCCAGAAGGAGAGACTTTACGAGAGAGAACACTGTCACGGGACCCAGTAATTTCAGAGGAAGGGACAGGCGCAGAAGGTGAAGATCGCGTAGAAAATTTACAGCTTGTTCTGTTTCTGAATTAAAGGGGGAACGTTCTCATGCCTCACTTCTAGAAAACCAACACTTGCTGCATGAGCACTTCCGCGGCGCTCCGCATTTCTTGCAAAGCTGGGACGTTCCGAATTCCCGAAGAAATACTCGGGACTCTTAAAAATAACCGGGACTTCGGAAAAACCCAGGACCCTTGGAAATATCCGGGACTCTTATATTGAATGAGGGTCTTGTCGAAATACCCGGGACTCATGAAATATAAGGGGCCCAAAAAAACTGTTGTGTTTTCTTAGCCTGTTTTGATAGTGGTTCCATATTTCATAGGTACTGGTATTTCTGGAAATCTGATTATTGACTTTGTTTATTTATTGATGACCATGGGGCCCGAGAATTATTTTCATTGATCCCGAGAATGTCTCAAACACCCAAAACAGAGAAAAGCCACAACTTCACATTTTAGCCAACTTGAAATTCGGAACGTCCTTCTGGGGACGTCAGATCTTTATGTGAAAGGTCTGCATCTCACAATCACAAGTTATTCATTTGTCTTGAAACAGAAAAAAAAAACTCTTTTAAAAAAATATGGGAAAAACGAACCTCAACACCGGTCCACGATTTTTTCGGTCCACGATTTTTGTGAGAACACAATATCCAATCGGTCCACGATTTTTTTTTCGGTCCACTATTTTTTCGGTCCGCGATTATTTTTCCAGAACGGTCCACGATTTTTTTTTCGGTCCACGATTTTTTTTTCTCGGTCCACGATTTTAGAACAGTGCCGAAGATGGTATCGAATGACTGAAAACAATATATTGATTTCTAACAAAAATAAATGAACATACCACTGAGTCTTCGGCTCTGAGTTTCTTCAAATCTTGAGATTGTTGCTCAAGTGGGGCACCATTTGAAATGATACTGATGATTCCTTCGAGAGTGGTACTGAGTTTTGCAAGGACTTGTTCCACGTTAGAGAGAAGATTTTGAACTAGAGTAAGAATTTCACCGAGAAGAGGTTGAAGAAGTTCCTGAAATATCAACAAATTTTAAATAATACAATAAGAATTAACATACAGTAAGTTCTGAATTTTCAAGAAGATCCAGAAGATTTCCAATGCCGCCGTTTCCAAGAATTCCTCCTAGAAGTCCTCCATTTCCTCCACCGAGGATTCCTCCAAGTAGTCCTCCAAGAAGATCTCCTTCTCCACCAGTAACTCCTCCGACTCCTCCTTGTCCATTTCCTCCAAGTATCCCTCCTAATCCAGTATCTCCAATGATTGGAACAGCGGATGCAAGAGCAATGGAAGCAACAAGAGCAAAGGCGACTTTGGAAGAGTTCATTCTGAAATGATTGAATATGAAGTAGTGAGTTGTTTTAAACTGAAAGAATAAAACGGTTGATGATTTTAACGGAAGTTGATGGTCTTTTTATACGTTTTTCTGTCAACTTGGTTGAATTAGACGATTGATTTTTGAGCATTAAAGTTGGTGTTGATGTTCGTCAAATTGGTCTCGGTTTTTCCAACAAAGAAATCATTTAAGAAAGCGAAAACAAAACTGAGATCGAGAAACTTTAAAAGTTCTGGAACTATGGATGTTGATCACCTGGTGAAAGACCATCACTCCTTTTTAAAGATCTTTTATTTTATTTTACAGTTAGTATGACCAGATTACATGATAAACAACTCAAAAATTAATCCGAGGCTATTGAAGAAGGTGTCTAATTCCTCTCCAGTTCCTATAAAATGTTTTGAATATACATTCGGCTTCGAACAAAAACTCAATTCGATCATTTCTTACAGCTTCAGACAGTACTCTTCTTTTTTGCTTTCAATCTTGAAGTGTCCATTGCACTTGCATCCTTTGTTCCGGTTCTTGCAGATACTGGACTAGCAGCAATACCAGCAGTAGATGTACAAGGAGGAGTCGGATGACTTTGGTGGAA
>GL379873.1:552748-564069 GCA_000143925.2 Caenorhabditis brenneri | reverse complement strand
TATTCTGGTTTTTATAAAAACTCGGAAATTGAAAAACAATAGATATGCATGTCATTCGATATAGGAGATATGATGGTTCTGAACCGCACTATGAAGAACATTGTACACGATCTAACAGAATACCCATGTGCTTCATTTGCGACCTACCCTTCGCAGTTCAATATAGAAATTGTTGACAGAAATGAATTCACACACTAAACAATAGGTCAGTGTATAACCGACAATGTGAAGCTTTGTTCTTCCACACTAGAAGAAGTATAGATGATTAGGTGGAGAAAAGAAATAAAAACATTTTTTTGAAAAAAGAGCAGATTCTCAACATATCATTCTTGTTAATATTCCTTTTGGGTCTACTAAATTTTTTGGTGCCCGTCTTAGGTGCATTCAATTTTTTGATTGTTCTCTTGGGTCCACCCAACTTTTCGACCCCTCTATTGGGTCCATCCAATTTCAAAAAATGGCTTGGGTCCATTAGTTGTCCGGTTTCGAATAGACCCCTATGAACGATTTCAGATTTTTTGACAAGTTTTTCACTAAATTCCAGTTTTCTACTTGACCTGGAATTTTTCTGAATTAAAGCTTTTTTAATTCTTTCTCTTTTTCCTAGAGTACCATAAGGACTACAACCTCATATGGATTTGAAGACCGAATTCAGTTCCCGATCCCAGTTATTGGCCAAAAACTGTGGACCTATACTCAAAAACATAACACATTCTTATGGCTTACAAGTGTTAGAGTGGTCTGATTGACTCGAGCTATGGCTCATTCGATAGAACTCGGCGAGTTACATATATTATGTGAAATGCAAAAAAATCGTTCCAAAACTGGCTCAGCATCCCTCAAAATACAAAACAAAATTTCGATTTTCAGGCCAAATTTTTGGAATTAATTCGGACACTTCACAATACCCATTATAGGTCCGCTCAGTATGATCGGATCAGTACCCCGAAAGTTTCCTCACATTGCCAATACGGTTTTACGTGTGTCCAAACAATTTCAGAGCACTCACTGAAACACGCGGCACACACAGAACACGCAAAATTGAAAAATGAACAAATTTTGACGTTTTTGCGGGGACATTTCTCGTCAAAAGTTCTGCAACATTGGACAATTTGCATTGAAGGGAGAAATTAGACTTACCACCATTTTTTATGTCCGTTTGAAATTAATATTTTAGAATAAAGCATAGTTGAAATTATTGAAAATCAAAAGAAGAAAAGCACCGAACAACGGTACATGGTCACCGATAAATTGCTAATGAGACCAGCCGGAATGAGATAGCAGCGATAGGAGAGACGCAGACATGAGAGGCTTTGTGAAGTGGTGGGGCGTGTCTTTCCTGTGGATCATTTTCCTCTGATCCCACACATTTTCCTATTTCCGGCTCTTTCTTCCAGACATCCTGTAGGTTTGTGTCTCTTTCGATGTTGTTTAGGATTACTTCGGGATTATTATGCTTCCAGAATGTGTATTATTTTGGTTGCTGTATTAGATAGAGAGGCATTTTGAACCACTTCATGCAGTGTATAACCCAAGAACGGGAAGATTTAGAATCACTTCATTTCGATCAAAAAGTGGCAGATGAGGAAAAGAAAAATGTAGTGAAGATGTTCAGTCTGGTGAAGTGTCAGGAGTGTAAGGTTAGAGTTTTTCACTTATAAGAATGTCTATAATAAATTGTTTATTTTTCAGATCTACGATTTGAGTCACTCGTTTCTTGAAAATGAGAGGTATTTGGCATTTGAGAGGGAGAAAATGCTTGCCTACGTTGATAACTCCATTCACGTCACTGGTCCCGGACTTGAACTCTTTAAAAAAGAGTTTGAGGATAGCAATAAATTTTTTGTATGGTACAACTCAGTAAGAGAAGATACATTTATTCTCAAGAAGCGAGATGGAGGCAAGAAAGAACAGGGAAAAGGGTGAGACCCGAGAATTGTCAAAAAATAACAATTGAAAAAAAAAACTTAAAGTTAGAAGTACATGGCACTTTCAGTATCACTATCCATAGTCAGTGCCCGATTTGTGAAACCATTTTGTTTTCCTCTTGAATTATTGGATCCACTAACACTCGGAATGTCATCATATCCAGGAGCAGAGGTTGCACCAGCATCTCTACTGAATTCAATGAACACCTGCTCCAACGTAGTCTGAGACAGAGAGTAGTCATCCCAGTTTAGTTGAGTGGAGACGGTTTCCAGCTTCTCGAAGAGTCTGGACCAGGAGTCTCCATCACGTGGAATATCATAATTCAATTGGAGAATGTGTTCCTCCTTCAGAACGCAACCACGGAATGTTTGTTGAATCATCGACTTGGTTTTCTCCGCATCCATTTTATTTTTCAATCTGATCAGGAGAGTATATCCACTTCCATATCGACTCTTGATATGCTGACAACTACCGTAGCATCGGAACTTTCCATAAACCATGATAGCAAGTTCAGTACATAATGCTTCACATTCATCCATACTGTGAGAAGTTAAAACCAGGGCAGTTCCAAGGTCTCTGACCCGGTTCAGAATGTTCCAGATGATTCTTCTGGCTTTTGGATCTACTCCAGAAGTAGGTTCATCAAGAAGAAGAACATCTGGAAGACCAACAATAGCGATTCCGAGCGATAAGCGACGTTTGTTTCCTCCTGAATATGTCTTGATTTGTCGCTTGGCGTACATTCCTATTCCAATCGCATGGATTACGGCTTTGACCTAAAAAAAAAGAAAAATAACATTTTGAATAACGCTTCTAAAACTCACTTTGACTGCAATTTCTTTCTCTGGGATTCCTCTAATTCTTGCAAACATGTACAAGGTCTCTTCTCCAGACATCTCCTTAATAATGGCATCATACTGTGGACAATATCCAACATTTGCTCCAGCTTCTCTCCAGTTATTTTTTACGCTCCAACCATTCACATAAGCATCTCCGGAACTAATTGAATTCTCTCCAGTTAACATTTGGAAAGTGGAAGTTTTTCCAGCTCCATTGACTCCCAAAAGTCCGAAGCAATCCTTTGAATTCACATGGAAGTTGACTCCTTTGACTGCGTTGAAGTTACCGTACCACTTCACCAAATTGTTACTGACAAGGGCAGTTTGATTGCTATTTGCCAGTCGTTGAACCACTGATTTCTCGGCAATCACATCAGAATCTTCCACGTCTCTTTGCTCATCCTTATCTCCATCGGTGATATCCCAGAGGTTATTATCCTTCCTTCTACATTTTATCATTGCGAATAACTTTGAGAATTGATCACTCTCCCTCATGAACACCATAATCCAGTAGATGAATCCTTGAACAGCGAGGAAAATCACATAAACGAGAATCCCTTTTCGGTTTCCAACAAAAAGAACGTTGTCAACGTATAACTTCTCAGAGGCAGTTCCACAACAGGCTGTCACTGTTTTGAACAATGGAATTGAACAGTCAAGCTTCTGGCAGGCAATTCTCACGTTCTCATTTTGGAAGGTCTGAAATCAAAATTTTCAGAAGCTGTCAATCTAGCCTAAAACTTACCACAGTGGCGATTTGAGAGATGTTATAGGTCGGGAAGAACCAAGCAAAAATAATTGACCAAAGATAACCGGCATCCAAAGAAGAGGTCTGTTGAATAATGGGAACAGCAATTGATCCAATCATTCCGGTCAGAATATGATACATTGTAACCATCATGAAACCTTTGGGTGCAGATTCGAAAAAGAACTGGAACCAATAGGTGAATGGGATTGCAGTCCATCCATACAACAAAAAGGAGAGAGTGAGGATCAGAATGATTCCAAAATCATGAGTGTAGGCGGTGATGTTGAATATGTAGAAGATGGCGTCAAAACAAATGATTCTGATGACAAACCACACAGCGTCCCAGATAAATGCCGTGAACCAAAACATCCATGGACGGATTCCAGACAAAAGTTGCATGTGTTTCGATTTCTTCTTTCGTTCCGTAATCAGGAATTGAGAGTATCCAGCGACACAGACAGCGAAGGCGACTGAAATTTTTATTTTTGATTGGATCATATCCTCTGAAAAGCTTACCAATCAATCCATAAGCAATCAAGAACGCAGCTCCATCACTTCTATTGGTGTTCTTCAGAGTATCCTGGGTAGATGGTGGTAATGGATGGTTGATGGCCTATAATTTCCAAATTCGAAGTATGTTTCCCAGATTTTCGAGAAAAAAAACTTACCGTGAATGAGTACTGCTTGTTTTTCTTTAATGACAAAAGCATAGAATCCGTGAAAGTGATGGCCAATGCTGGGGTGTATAGACCGAAGTTGTTGAAGTATGCTAAATAAATGAATTTTCATACATAATTTCGAGTAGACCTACTTTTGATTGTACTCAACGCTGCAGTTGTAACTCCAGGAATCGACACGGACGCTGGAACAAATCCCAGGGCATACTCCAATCCAAATGTTCTTGAACCCAAGGCATTTGTCTTATCCATAATGAATTTCTCAACGTTATCACTGACATCCACAACGGTTTGATTGACTCCAAGAGTGGCCACTGTGTTCTGCACCATGGTGCTCAATTTCGCTGTTCCGCCAGTCAAACTGACATAGTTTCCAGCATCACTAACTACATGACCTGGTTTGTCTTTTTGGGAGAATGGACCAAGGGAAATAGTTTGTGGGTCTTGTTCCTTGACAGATGGGATGACTTGAGAAGTGAACACCATCAACATGAGGTAGGCAACTGGGAAAGCGAGTTGGGGAAGGAATTGAGTCCATTTTCGGAAGAAGAAGATTCCACGTTTATAGAACATAGCTTTAGCGTGTTGCATTTGGAGAGCGAATCCGGTGAGACGCACTGGAGCTTTTAGGTCTGAAAAATATATTTTTTTTCTAATTTCAAAGCTTCAATGTATTTCAAAGTTCCCAAAAAACTCACTTTGCAACTGTGGGTCATCCTTCTCAATCAGCTCACTACTCTCATCTTCAATTCCGTGCTCATAGTTATAGCGCTCTTCTGCCAAGTGCCCAACTTTCAGGAACACCTCCTCCATTGTGGTAATTGACACTCCAAAACTAGTGATTCCACATTCCATCTGATGATTTTCGAGCTCTTTGAATAGTCTTGGGAAGATGGGGCGGTGCTTGGCAGACAGAAGATACGTGGCTTCTTGACCGATGTAGGAGAAGACGGTGGCTTCTGGAAATGGAAACATATGACTAGGGATCTGAAGAATGGAAGGTACCTGGAATATATTCCCTGATGATATCAGTGGTTCTGGAGACATCTGGAGTAGATGTAGAGGAGTAGACAACGGTTAGATGGTATCCATCACCATACTGCTGCTTCAAGAACATTGGGGATCCACAACACTCGAGTTGACCGTGAGCCATGATAGCGATGCGGTCACCTGGAAAATAATTTGAAAATAAAACCTCTAAGCTCCTGGGAAAATTACCCACCCAACAAGTCAGCTTCCTCCATGAAATGTGTGGTCAACAGAATAGTTCTTCTCTCTTTCTCCCTCTGAATCAGTGTCCATGTCTCGTGTCTAGCTCCTGGATCCATTCCTGATGTCGGCTCATCTAACATCACTACTTCTGAACCTCCAATCAATGCAATCGCCAGAGATAGCTTTCTTTTCTGTCCTCCAGATAGTGCTCCAGCTCTGAAGTCAGCCTTGAAATCAATTCGAAGTCGTGCCAAAATCTCTCGAGCCTCTTCTGGATCCCATTTTCTTTCCTTCAGTTTCGCGAAGAACTCCAAGTGTTCCATTACTGTCATGAATGCAAACAGAGTGTTGTACTGTGGACAGAGTCCAGTTTCTCTGCGGATTTTGGGAAGAGAAGTTCTGATATCATAGTTATTGATGTAAGCAGACCCAGAACTTGGTGAAGCCACTCCTGTGAGCATACTGAAAGTAGTCGACTTTCCAGCACCATTGTGTCCGAGGAGTACTGTACATTGACCTGGATACATCTTCAAGTTCAAGTTGCTCACTGCTTTCTTCTCTCCAGACTTCCCAAACTTGCAGTCGAAAAGTTTTTTGAAGAATGATGTTCCATAAGTTTTAGTGAGATTGACAACATTGATAGTGGGTTGGAGGTCAGTAGGCTCTTGCTCAAGTCTCACATGATCAGCATATCGGATTTGTTCAAATTGATCAGAAGAGGTCACTGCTTTAGAGCCACTGTACGGGAACCAGTAGGATGGCTGGAATTAATTTTTATTCTAGAAATACAAAAAATCAAAACTTACCAAGACGAAGAACCACGGCTTCTGAGGAACACCATCTCCACCTGGAATCACTGCTTCGATATACCAGGTAAAGATAATCATGATGATTCCATCGATCACCAGAGCTGCCAAAGCATGACCAAATGTCAAATTGTTATCTGGGCTTGGTGCATTAAACAATTCGTTCCACTTCAAACCATTCGCCTGTGTTTCATAAGCAGCTAACAATTGAAGTCCGTAGTTCAAAGCGATATCCGGATTCAAACAATTGATAAGACGAATTCCCAGAGAATATGGATTGGTTTGATCGATGGAGGAGAAGAATGCGTACCAGAAGTACAATAACATCCAGAATACAACAGAGATCAGTGTGGCTGATGTGGCAGAATTCATGAAGGAAGAGATCAAGAAGGCAAAATAGACAACATCGAATGCATAAACCATCAGGAACACGAACATCACTGTCATGTCAGATCTGAAAGTTTTTGGAATGAATTTTTCGGTTTCTTCATGAGAAAAATAACTTACTTCAAGGCAACAAAGTGCAGCAAAATTGTCAAAACGATCACTGCAAATGTCAGTTTGGCGTAGTTGATCAAAAAGTGAGCAACCCAATTTATAAATTGAGACAATCCCATGACTCTCATATACTCTTTTAACCGATCTTCCTTCTCCACAACCACTGATCGAACAATATAAATCACACTAGTCATGAATGAGAAAATCACAATGACCGGCATGAAATATGCTCCAACTTCGATAATCTTCAGGGTGTATCCAGGGAATGGGAATCGAGTGACTTGAACTGAATCCAAAAGTGCTGCGGAAGCATCCGGAACTATAGTTTCATTAGCCAGCAATTTAGTAATGGCAACATCTACTGCTTTCTGAACTGTCATGAATCCTTCTTGCCAATAACCCGGGGATCCTCCATCGTTGTCATCAGGGTTAATGGGTCCACTGACATACTGAATGGCAAATGCGACAGAAGTGTCCCAAGGGTAACTGTTGTCTCCAAAAGCATTTCGAGATCTTCTATGGGTATTTGAAAGACGAATTGTGTAGGTGAAGTCCCGTTTGTTTTCATTGAAGAGATCATTGGTGATAGAGTCGTCAAACACGATTCCGGCTGGAATAATTTCATCATTTTTTTCTGGATTTTAGGGGTTTTGCTAAATTTTTTACCTAACAATGGATTATCACATTCGGTCTGGAATTGTGCTTGCATCCATGAAACCATGTCTCCCTCCGCTTTGAATCCTTTGATAGTCATGTTGGTTTTCAACGAGGGCACTTCAGTGACATTGTACAACCCTTTGATGTATCCACCAACATATTCAAACAAGTTATTTGAGGAATAACGCTTCTGAACAATATCCATGATTTTATTGGTGGTAGCGTCATTTTGTGGGGCGTAGGCAAGAATTATATCTGGAAATTTTAGTAATTTACAATAGACCGCCAAAAAAATTAACAAAAAAACAAACCCATTTGATACTTGTTTGATCCTACACTATAAGTGTTCAGGAATTGGCACGTTAATTGTGAGTTGAATAGAAAATATGGCTCAACAATGGCGGATTTGATTGGGTTTGTTGGGTCGGTGGGCATGATCAGGTCATAGGCACTTCCAGAAACTGGCCAAGCGGCATAACGACGTTCATCGTAGGATTTCTCAAATTGACCAGAGAACTGAAATTATCAAAAATAAGATCTCGAAACCTTTTTCCGGGATTTTTTTAGCAGGACTCATGAAGATACCAGGAACTCTAGGAAATCCCAAAGACCCAAAAATGACACCTGGGAGCCTGAGAGAATACACGGGGCTCCTTCGAAACTTTCAAAAATACCGGGGATTCAAGAACTCTTCTTCGGGATTTGAAAAACACTTTTCGGATCTTATCCAACTCAATAAGCTTCTTTTCATGGTAACCCAACTAACTAAAGCAGAATTGGACTGCCCGAAAAATTATTGCGGATCGCGGTTTCGGTTTTGGGGTTTTTAATAGATCGAAAACACCTGTCCGGCAAACCAAAAATTTGGACTCACCCCGATAAGCAATCCAAAACTGGCACCGATGAGAATGAGCGGTACGACGAGCTCGAAGAGAGCAAACCACGGAGATCTGAGCTGCTGCAGCCAGTTTTTCCACAGCAGGAGCCGAAGTTGGCCCAATGCACCCATTCTGAAAATGGTTTCGTTGGGGAGAACATCTCAAAATTTAGAAAATGAAAGTGAATTAGAGTTCGAAGAATTTTTTTTCAAAAGAGAACACTAGAATAAAAATCTAGACAACAAAAACCAATTACCAGATTTTGAATGACCCAGACTACCATGATGAAGATTTTTTTGTTCTATTTCAATTTTTTGAAAACCTGTTCAACCAAAAGTAACTCATGCAAGTCAAACACTCCTCTTCTTCCCCAGAGGAACACCTTCCCTTGATGACCCTTGAGTCTCTCCTCCCATTGCGGAAGGAATAACATCATAAGGTTGGAAAGTTTGCAATTTTAACGAGAGCAAACAATAAAATTCTTCCCTCTCTCTCCGTCTCGTTTCTAAAATTGAGGTGTCAAGTGCACACTATAAAAAAAAAGAAAAAAAAGAGTTATCAAACCGTGATTTCTGATAGATGACAAAGGAAGGCAGACGAATCGTTTTCCCTAGTGTTGCCGAGACATTTTTGGATACATAGTGACACGGAAAGAAAGTTTTGAAATTTGGAAAAGGGGAAAACTTGAAATAAAAACTGTGTTCTAAAAAAGTGAGTCAGCTGTTTCTCTCCATAGGGGGAGAAGTAAGGAATGTAAAAGGGCAATGAATCATTTGGTATTCAAAAAAAATATGATTTAAAAAAATTTTTTAAGACGTTGGGGAGTTTTCTGAAAAAAAAAAGGTTTTCTGAAAATTTGGATTATGAAATCAAAAATTGAATAAAAATTCTTATATGATTCTGAATTTTTTAGGAGTTAAAAATTATAAAATGCTGAACATTCTTAAATTTCAAAACAAGTTCATTGATTTGTGGTAATCTCGTAAGCTCTCAAAAAAAAGCTTTATTCTGAATTTTCAAAACTCGAATACTTGTTAAAATTATTCTAAAACATTCGAATGATTATGTTCAAAAAACCTATAATTCTCAAAAATTCTCCAATCAAATTCTCAAATTACAACCTTCGACTTTCCGCTGATGATTTCATAAATAATAGAATATTTCGCTTATCAGATCAGAAAGGAACAAAAAATCACTAAACTATATTAATTTGGTCAGCAAAATTAACCAATTTCTTAACCTCTCAATGACCAACCAAACTATAGAAGGATGAATAAATAATTTTTAAACGAAGGAGAACCTAGAAGGAAAGAGAGAGTTCGGGGCCTGAGACGAAAAGGTGAAGGGTATCAGGTAACATAATGGAGAGCTGAATAAAAAATGAGAACCAATTTCAAATTTACTTTGAGAATTTAGAAATGATATATCAAAATTGTTTGGAAGTCCCGAAAAAATTAAGCTTCAAGTTCTAAAAACCTAGATTCAAACAACCTGAAGCTGAATGAAAATTTGCAACAAAAACTATTGATTCAAAAAATGCTCGGCCTCCAGTTTACCCAAATATAAATGCAAAAATGACACCTCCGGAATGTTATCTTCCCTCATCATTATTTCTATTTTACCCCTACCCGCCCTTTGTGCTCTCCTGCTCTCCCTGTGTCCTTCTCTTATCAAAATGTGCCCTATGTTTACAATTGATTTGAGGAGAAAAAAGAAAAAGAAAGAGTCAAGTTTGCCGCCTTCCTTGGCAAATAATAATCAAATTTCATTGAAGAAAGGGGAATTTCTGATTTCGAAACCCATTTCTTTATCAAACTGTGATCTGAAACTAGTGAAACACTGGAGGATGAGTCAATTTTTATGGAACGGAGTGAAATCACAAAATGGACACACGTTTTGTGCTGGGGAGGTTTTAGGAATCAAAAGGCCTCTTATAGAATGGCATGGTGGCTTGGAAAATTATTCATTGGGTCCAGGGTTTTAGGAACCCAGTCAGCGGGTTTATCCAAAAAGAGCACAAAAACTAAAGTGGAAACTCAGGATCTGGCTAAAATTGATAGCCTAGGTATGATAGAAACTTGAAAAGCGATACTTTTACGGACTCAACTTCTATATCATTCGCGGCACGAGCTGTAAGTTTAGAAAAACATTTGCGCCAATTTTGAAACTTAGGATTTGCCACAAATTCTGTAATTTAGGCTCACCCAGTAGTCAAAGAAGCTTATTTCGGTTGTGCATACAGCTGAAGCTGAAAAAATTTTCAAGAGATAAAATATCATGATTGTTGATCATTTCTTCAGTTGAATACTTTTTGATAGTTTCAAAGGCAACCGAGATATGCTGCCCTGAACATACAGTACTGGGTTTCCCAAGATAACGGGTATGTAAGGTTTTCAGACGTTTAGACTACTGTATTTCGACTGGTTTTAACCTTAATTTTCAGGACCAGGCAAAACCCAAACTCTACAATTTCTGACCACATTTTGATCTAAACTAAAGACAAATCCCACCTCCGCTTGCTTTCTATTTACTTACCTTCTTTTTAATTTGGTACACAATCAAATATCAACAAAATACAGTGTCCCAAAGATCTCCCGTATGTTCTTTTTATACTCCCTCCCTGGATTCCTTTCTCACGTCATCCCTTTTCATCTCACAAGATCACCAACGTAGGTACCCGTGGAAACAAAACATATCAAAAAGTGGCTCTTATCCGTTTCCCGGCTATTTTTAACATTTCCGGGACCGGAAAAAATAATACCCGGGACCTAAAAAAATACCCGGGACCAAAAAATAATACCCGGGACCTGAAAAAATATACGGGACCAGGTTTTATTGAAAAAACGCCCTTTGGAAATACCCGGGACCATCAGAAATAACCGGGACCTAAAAATAATACCCGGGACCAAAAAAAATATACGGGACCGGGTTTTATCAAACAGGCGCCCTTTGGAAATACCCGGGACCGTCAGAAATACCCGGGACCAATGAAATATACGGGACCTGAAAAAACTTTTCCGGGACTGAAGAAATTTTTCCGCTAATCGAATTTTGACACCTGGGCCGTGTTTTTCCTA
>GL379873.1:501361-529437 GCA_000143925.2 Caenorhabditis brenneri | reverse complement strand
CCAACGCTCTCGGGACCGTCTTCTAAATTGTTAATAGACCTCGCAATAATCGACGAATCCTTAGCAGTAGTCGTTGAATGGAGAGTATCAGAATCTCCGAAACGATCACGATTTCGCGGGCCTGTTTGTACTTTTTTGGTGTTATGACAGTTGACTTTTTTAGAAAGGTGACAAAATGGAACAAAATGATCCAAAACCTGACTGATTTGGTGACCGATGACATAAGTTATGGTCATCAGAAGGTCGGTAACCTCAATTATTTTTCAAGTGACATATCATAGGACAGAGAGAACGGAGTGGGATGATATATTGGGAATGTGTTATTGTTGACCAGTACTACCCTAAACATAAATATAATCAACTTTCTCAACTTTCACTTTTTGGTCATGTATAGGTATACGTGGAAATATGCTGAAATTTTGCATATTTCGGGTCATAGCAAAAAACGGCCGTTGTCCGATTTTTATAAAACAATAACAAATCGACGCCAAATTTTACGGGGAACATTTTGGTGTAAATGACAATCATGCATAGGCCCCTCCCCGAGGAGCTACAGTCGAAAGAAGTTGAAAAAATGAGGTTTTTTAGATAAAACTCGATTTTTACCCCGGAAGATGATGAGCTAGAATTTTTGTCTGAACACAAAAAATGCTTCAAATAATGTCAGTAATCGATTCCCGTTCAGATTAGAACGAAATATTTTTTGAGAAAAATTTTTATTTTTGGTACCGAGGATTCTGTCTCATCATGAGCAAGGGGGCGGAGCATAATAAAATATGTGTCATAGGTCTTAGGCATGTTTATGTACCTACCATACAAAATTACAGATCCAACGGATCAGTTTGACTTTTATTGTACAATGTCCAACAGTCCTTTCCACGACATTCACAGAAAATGCGTCATAACATCCAAGATATACAGTCCAAAAGTTATATCGAAGGCAACTATATCAAAGCTCGTAGAGCTTGTAAGATAGAGAGAAAGTACAGTAAGATTTATCATCGTTGTGAGACCTTTGGAATAACAGCTACATGCGCCTTTAAAGTAAAACAAGCGCTTATGGCCCATTATGGAACGCTCTCCGCAGCGATTACGACAATTCTTGCCCATCTCTGCTCATTTCTTGAGCTGTAAACCTTACAGTATGCCTTTGAAGCTCCTGTCCAACTCTGTAATCTTGTTAGTCTTTTTTTTTCGATTAATGCACCTTGTTACTGTGAACTCATCAAGTTCCAAATCATGGTTTGATAAGAATCAACTTCCAGCTTATCGATACTTGTTCATCAATCATTTTCTTGCACAGAGCACAACTTCTCTGCTCCTGGTATTCAAATTTCCGCTTGCTCATTACTCTCAGATTTATCATTTATTGATTACGTTTCTCGAAAATCACAAAAGAAGAAGAAGAATTATTATTAATGCATCATGTTTGAATTGTCAACCCGCTGAGATACATTTCGATGGGTTTTTGAATCGGGGAGGTTGGAGAGAAGAAAAACTGGGACGAAACTATTTTAAAGGGAAGGATCAAAAGCAAATCACAGACAAGAGTCATCTGAAAATCTAGATTCTAGCTAGATTTCTAGAATTTCAGAATTAAATGCAAAGAAAAAAGAAAAATTCAGTCAGAGTTAGCCATACTGATGGCTGCAGTCATCTCTCGAAGGTTTTGAATGTTCTGGAAGAGCATCTGCATGTCAATTGGTGCCATTGGCATCAAGAATGGATTTGAGAAGATGTTAGAGGCAGCACTGTACATCAATGGAGATGTGAAGAATGATGGATTGGCTGCCGAAGTGATAAGAGATGGTACAGTAAGAAATGGAAGAGGAAGTGATGTGGGTGGAAGAGAAACTTGTGGAAGAGCCATTGGAACCGGGGAGTTTGAGAGGAGAAGTGGCATTGGAGATGAGGTCTGAAATTGGGCTGGTTCTGAATTTGTTATGAATCCCTTATCTTTTGATCTGATCATTTCTGAGTTCCTATAATTTCCTACCTTAGTCATCCCGCGAAATAAACTATTTTTATTTGCTCCTAGTCACGAAAATAATGATAGCGTTGCTAGACACCTGCCCTCTATAACTACCAATTTCCACTCAATTTTATTCTATAAAAGGTAACTTAATATTTCAAAAAATTAGTTGTGATTCACAGGTTTCTGATCCCTACAAACCTCAAATGGTGATCCGGATGGGCTAGTTGAAACAGCTGCAGATGGAGCAATGAATCCTCCAGTGCTGAAGTCAAACTTCATTTGTACTTGTGGCTTTACTGACAGCTTCTCAGATAACAATCCGGACAATGAGCAATCTGAGGAAGAAGCAGACTCATCTGAATTGCTGCAGCTGGATGATGAGAGTGATGAAGATGATGTGGAGTTTGAAGTAGAGTTATCTTTCTTTGGACTCTTTGGAGCTGTAGCCTCAACTCCATTATCCTTCATATTCATTCTTCTCTTCTTAATATGGCGATCAAGAGCACGACGAGAGTCGATCAACATGCATTGTTCGCAATCACAGTTTGCGAATTGGCACTCCTTCTTGTGATTTTTCTTCCAGACCAACACATTGTGATTTTTGCATTTTTGACAGAAATAGCACATGTTCATGTTCTCCAAAGCGGCTTTCTCCTCTGGTTGTTCACCACCAGTGAAGCCTGGGAACACGTTGGCCTCATTGATGTCAGTGGTACGCTAGAATAGTTAACCTTAGATCTTAGTGTGATTGGGGAGACTCTTACCTGGAATTTCTTATCCTGCTCTCTACGGAGACGAATCTGAGTGGACATGATCTCACGACGCTTGCGAACCAGATCGCAGTGCTCACAACTGCAGTTCTTGTACTCGCAAGTGTGACCACGAGTCTCCACAATGACACCGTGCTGCTTGCACATTCCACAGTGACGTTTGACATCTAATATTTGAAAATTTAGAGAATAGGGAGCATCTAGATGAGCTCTATCAGAAAAAAAACTTCTAGAATAAAAAACTTTAACAAAAATGGATCCTAAGAAGGCGGAGTTGTCAAAAACCCCTCTAAGATCTGTAGATATCTGTTACAAATCCTCTATTATCTCTGTATCCGCCTACAATTCGTCATATGCAACAGGATTTTCTAGATTTTAACAAAGTCTCCCTGAGCCTAGAGCCCCACAGAAAAAAAATGAAATAAGGACACCATGCCCCTTTCCCTTCCCTGACTCCGCCCATTACCCAAGGATTACCTTTCGGAATCCGCTTTCCTTGACTGAAGAATCTTTGAGCTCCACCATCCGGTGAGACACTTTTATTCGGAGAAACTGGAGCGACCAGTGATGAGGCATTTGATGAGGATGATGAAGAGGATGAGGACATTATTGAGGAACCTTCTGGAACAAAATTGGATTTTCAGAAGGAAAAATTAGAAAAGTTGTTGAAGCAAGAAAAAAAAATAGAGATACGTTACAGAACTTTGTTCTCGGTTCTTGCCCCTTGATTACAGGGGGCAGGTTGAGCAAATTATGGGGTGGTTTACTATTTTTGAAACTTTGAAAATTGTTTTTTGAAAACGTTTCAACTGGGCCGGATGTTTTTGTCTACATGAGAAACTGAAACCCACTAACTATAAGAATGAGATATTTGGAAATGAGGTATGATGGGAGGCGGCTACAGTACAGATACTAAGGAGTAGTCTCACCCGAAAACATGTCTAGACATGTCGTAACAATGAATTGCTCATCTTCTAGCGTAGGTACAGTCCCAGGTGGTTACTGTCACCTGACAGGGTTCTCAGAAGATCTACGTCAAATTCTGAGAGTCAGAACTGTTCTTGTTATGAGGCGACGACAAAAAACTTCTAACTGCACCGAAAACCTTCCGAATTGAGATTTTTACCTAGATTTGTATGGCTTCAGGGTTCTTAAACTTTTACGGACTCACAGCTCCTGACAAACTCCAGGGCCTAACTATCAAGAATCTACAGTAGACTAGTTCAGATGAGATCCCAGGAACAATCTTCATATTCTAACAGACGTCAACAGACCAGTCGTCGTCGCATTTGGAATGGAAATGAAATCCAAATAAATAAATTCAGATCTTTTATCCATACAGGAATTAAAGATATTCCTCTTCTTCTTTCTCTTTTCTTCATCTCCGACTCCGCCCCCTTTGCCTCTTCTATCAGTCCCCAATTGCTGTCTAACAATCTCTTTCCTTGCTATGTTTTCAGGAGCATTCGTAAATATGCTCGATAAGCTCATGGAATTTGTCCGATTCTATTTTGGAGCAAGGAGGTGATGACGAAAATTGACAAGTTGACAATGTTTAGAAGTGAGAGAGACAGATAAACGCGTACATGTAAAATCTCTGAGACCCGGGGGCAATCCGGATTTTCAAGGGTGGATCAGTGAGGAGAGCAAGAGGAAGAGCGGTGATCCACCCGTATGTCATTTCGTATATGTTGCTCTTGGAGCAGTACGAAAGTCAAGCAACATGAAGAAGAAAAGAAGAAGCGATTTCTGTATTCTTATTGTTATTATCTGGAAGAGAAGAGAAGAAGAAGAAGAATGAGGTTTTTGATTTTTATTTTTATAAATATGGGAAAATAAATGGAAAAGTGGGAATGTAAGACCGGGTGGGATGAATATAACAACCGGGGGAGCTGATTATAATTGCACTTTGGGGGAGATGACTTTAGCAATGTAGACATTACGCAGCTTACGTAAAAGAATTTTTGCGTCTTTTAGAGATCACAGAACTTGCAAAACCCATTTTACGAGAATTCGCACAGAATGTTGAGAAAAAATAAGAACACATTTGTGGAAAAAGCTGCTAAAATGGCGGAATTGCTCGAAAAGTTACGGCGGTCTAGCTGCCCTGGTAGATGGTCTGAAGCTTAGTTAATATAGGATATGACTGCTGATCAAAGCCTTCCACGGCCTGGGATTTCTACAGGCCACTTAGGCCTGACAGATCCTTCGGGTGGGACACCTCTGGAAGATTTTCACTTTCCTTTGAGTTCGTTGAGTTTAATCACATGTTGCCATGGATCTAGACAAACTGAGTCTTTCCAAACTCAATTAGTGGGGCATGTTCCGAAAAATCTAGGAATTTGATTTTTGAAGTTGGTAGAACATAAAAGCTTTGGCGATTTTTCCTGGAATTTTTCATGCATTTTTGCGTCAGCGGGTTGGAACGCGCGGTGTCTACGAATTCTGTAATACAGTAATACAACTTGCTGACGCAAGAATGCACCAAGTGTCCAAAAATTCCCCTGTTCAGCCATCTTTCATGAAACTTCAACTACAGTACTCTAAAATCCGACTTTTCGTGGATACAGCTTTCTTGATGTCTTAATCTCGACTAGCCAAACCCGTATTTTAGCCACCTCCAATTTTGTCTATTGTCTCTCTATTGAAAATAATTTTTTTATTTCCTACT
Source organism: Caenorhabditis brenneri (assembly GCA_000143925.2). NCBI lineage: Eukaryota > Metazoa > Nematoda > Chromadorea > Rhabditida > Rhabditidae > Caenorhabditis > Caenorhabditis brenneri. The sequence continues at coordinate 524,021 of GL379873.1, read as the reverse complement.
GTAGTAACTAATAGTGAAACATTGCCTAGGAGCACTCCATTCCAAAATCCTCTTAGACCCCGACGTCATGGATTTCAAAGCCAAAGAACCTCCGCCAGCTCTATATTTATCTAAGTAACACTGGAAAGTTTGGAAAATTCCAGAATAGTTTGTAACATTACAAAGAATATTAGTGACCACATTATAACAAATTTAATGTCGAAATCAATCGTCGGGAGTGTTATTCGTCTCATCTCATCTCACAAAAAAGAAAGAATTTGTAGAAAATCTGTCGCGGATTTTGGTTTATTTCTCCGATTGCTAATCTTTTTCTCGCATTGCGCATTTCCGATTCTTCTTGAGCGATCTTATACATTTCTATGATTGGAAATAACAATAATATATATGACATTTGCCAAAAGAAAGAGCAATCATCGAACGAATTGTTCAGAGAACAGATAGGATACGGTAACAAAGTCCTGAAAGAAGTCTAGAATTCCTCTAGACTCCTCAATCTTTGGACACTACCGTTCTCAGTTGTTCTTGATCATACGCTTCATGGGTAACCTAAACCACGTGTAAAATATATAAAATAATAAATCAAAAACATTTTTACTTCCCTCTGGAGATTCAAAGTCACGGTTTTTCTCGAGAATCTTGAAGTCAGAAGTTTAATAATTAGAAAAGCCTACGTGAGGATTCAAAACTTTTTTGGTAAGGACTGGAAACGTGGGTCAAGATTTGTCTGCGAAAGTAGCTCTAATAGAAGAGCACCATGTCTAGAAAACTTGACGCTTTTTGTGAAAGCAGATAATCCTCCTCCTCGTTTTCCAATGTGTCCAAATGACGTTATTGTTTCTACAATTCATGATCACTGCTCACTATTTCAATTCCAGCAGACAGTCATTTCTATTTTTTATTTATTCCATTCATATCTTTCTCACGAAAAACCTTTTTTAAACCCTTTTATGACGTTAGCTCTTGCCACGATTTGCAGTCAAAACCACGTTAGAACAACGTGTTTTCTTGTGACGTCTCTAGCAATGATCGGATCGCGCGCGCGGGGATCCAAAAAGAAGAGAGATGAGCAGGCTATTAACTTGGTCAAGTACCATTCTACGTCAAATAAGGCAGAGGCTAGAATGGGGGATTTTGGAACAAGAGAAAATGATTTAAAATTAGAAATATACAGGAAATTTTATTTGGGGACCTGATTATTTTATTGCAGTTCTTTGAGTGCAAACAGTAGCTGGTAGCAAAGTATCGCTTTCGGATTTCTCAAGATTACTCGGGATTACTGTCGGTTAAGCCTTTTTCTGATTTGGCAGTAATTCTAGGTTAAAGTTAGAAGACAACAAGATCCAGGTGTATTTTTTTTCGGATGTCTACGGTAGCTGTAGTATTTTGTGCGTATTTTTTTTTGCTTAGAGCTGAACGGAGCCTGAACATTGCTACAAAGCCTATAGGCTAACAAAAGAGCAAAGTCCCTACAGAACTGTGATTTTGCCAGGATGTACAAGGATTACTCAGGATACCCTGAGATTACTGTAGATTAACCTGGGATTACTGTGGAGATTACCTATCGGGGGATGTTGGTTAGCAGGTCAGTAGGATTACTCAAGATTACTCGAGGTTCTTAAGGATCCATGTAAGATACCTCCAGGTTGCTCATTTTTAGATTTCTCATAGAAGTGATGAAAAATTGACCTCCAGCATTCTAGGTTGGATACAGTAAGCTAAGTCCGACTAAACGTCAAAAATCATGCTGCGCCTTGAAAAACGACACCAGCTCCCTAGGCTCTTCAAAAGTTGCCTAGGTTGGGAATTCAAATTTTCAAAAGTTTTGGTTGGAATTCAAATTCCTGTTTTTCTCTTTATTCTAGAAATCTCCGTTAGCCTTTTTCTTCAAATTCCTATTAGAAGCTACAGTAGGTGCACCAAACTTCTAAGAAGAGCACAAAATATAACAGATTTCAACACACTGTGGCTCACCATCCAAGATTATCCAACTCAAAAATTAGAAAAGAAGCTTACATACGCATAAGTACATTTCTTGAAAAAAATGTTGAAATTCAAACCAACTCAAAAATTATCCAAATTAGATTAGAAAGCCATAAAACTTTAAGTTACGTTTCTCACGTATTCAAAAATCCATTGATCATTAACATAAACTGGTAGACACACCGACACCCACGGGGCGGAAGGAGTCCCTCTCGGGAATCCGGTACAATCAGAAAATCCAAAGAAACATCAAGTTTTGAGAAGTGGGGGCTCTGACGTAAAAATGTGTGTGGTTTTGGGAGGTTATGATATCATTAGGCAGAGAGATGGTCTAGATGCGTTCCAAAAATCCGGGGTGATTAACCTCGATTATCCCACTGGGAGAGACGGGGGGAGGAAGATTTTTGTTTTGGGTTAGATGGCGGGAAGAATTCTCCAGGGGATTTAGGGTATCTATTGGTTAGGAAACAATTTTTCAAAAAATAATAAGATATCTAGAATCAAGAAATTTTCAATAGAAGGGCATACCATACCGCTAGACAGAACCTTCGTGGTTTCCTAGAAGAAAGGAAATCCAAGGGGACTACTACAAAAAGGTCAATTTTACTATCACTTGACATTATTTTCAATGTAATGACCTATGTAGTCAACTGAGTTTTGGAATCTAAAAAACACAGAGATCTCATTTCCCTATAGCCAAAAACGGGACTGCTGAGCAGGTAGCATAATGCTAGGAGTAGTTTCCAAGAGTGTTGAAATCCAGAAACATGTGCAAAAAGCGGATTTTCTAGCCACCCTTTCCGAAAACTTTCAAAATCTTTCTTCCACTTTTTATAAAACAAAAAGAAATCCACACTATCCTCCTATCGATCCGAAAAAACAAAAAACAGGTGAAACTTATTCTCGTCTTCCCCCCAGTTTTTGGGGTAACACGAGCCTACATACAATTAACACCTTTTGTGGTGGAGCCGAAAGAAGTTGGGTGAAGAGGAATGAACAGATGTCATTTGAGAGAATGTTTATGAATCTATGAATTCGAGAATTTATTTGGATATTTGAGAGAAAACCTCAGGGGAAGCTAATCCGTACTTACTTATCGCCGCAATTCCAATTGCTGACGTTTTTGTTTCGGGAAAAGAAGAGGTGATATAGTTTTTGGGGGGGGGGGGGGGGGGAGAAGGGAGGATGATTCGTCAGACGCCTGCTATTTTTAACTATTGTTAAGAAGTTTCTAGAAAATTAGAAATGAGTTGTCGAAAGTTGAGCGAGCACCCAGGGTTCCAGGGTCTTACAAGGATTTTTTTCAGCCACGGGGGTTTGAATTTTTCTATAATTTGGTGTTCTAAAAGTAGATGTTCTTGTGATTAGATCCTAAAATTTTCAGCCCTGGTTGGAGAATGAGCGTCTGGAAATTTTTGATCTTGAATTGAAAATCAGGGAGCCTCCTTTTCAGATAAAGGTTTCCAATCTCTCAGGAGGCAGTGAGGGCTAAAAACCACGTAAGAACAATCGCTCGTTAGGAGTCCTAAAAATATAAGAGATCAATCTTATAAAAGTCTTAAAAAGAATTATCGCATTCAAATAAATTCCAATTTTTAGATTTCGGAAAAATTCACTATTTGTAGGATTGATAAACCTACGAGAGATCTTCTTTGATGAATGAGCGGAACTAAGTTTTGGAAATCTTTTGCTATTCGCTGTTCTTTTTTTGGGGTCAAGTCTATGAGCTTAGCTGGTGATCTTACGATAAAACATTTATTCTTCAGAAGAAAAAGAACAAATGAAACATCCTCAAGCCACACGTGACTCTAGAAATCATAGAAATCAGCTTGTTTCTTACAAAAATGTTACTCTTCTGCTCATTCGCTCTTCTAGATTTTCTATGAAGTTTCAACTTTCAACCTATCCCTTATTTTTTCTTTTTTTGCTACCTATGCTCATCTCTTCTTCGCAACATCATCCTCCCTCCCTCTGAGGTCGTCGTCGTCATTGGTTTTGTTGTAGTGAAACGAAAAGGGCGAGTCGGGGTGTCGAATTACAAGTTGAAAATTATCCGGCTTTCTAAAGTGTGACTATGTACCTTCTTCCCCTCCCCCCAGGTGTGTATGTATACATATATCATCTCTATTGTAACACTTTTGACGTAATGCGATGGTTGCTTTTTTCGTGAGTATTTGTTTGAAATTTTCTCGATAGAATGGACGTATCGGGGGGCGAGAGAAGGTGAAGGAATAGGTTAAAGTTTAATAGTGGGAGGAGGCGAAAAAAACACGCCGACGAGAAAAACAAGAAGGGTTACGGTAGTTTTGAAGTGTACAGGGAGTTCGGAAGATCACTGTTGGCCGTTGGGAATAGTGATTCGGGTTACTGTAGACTGGTACGGTTGCGTGTTCATCAACTCGGAAATTAGGGACAGATCAGAAGTTTGAAGATGTACTAAAGTTTTCAGAGGATCAAATTTTCGAATGATCCTTACAGTAATCCAGTTCCATAAAACTTTCTTGATACTTCCCTTCCTTCAAAGTGAACCATGCTATTTGAAAACGCTCATAACTAACTACAGTACCCCTTCCGAGTTGAAACATGAAGCAAGAAAACAACACGAACAAAAAAAAACGAAGTTTGACGAAGCAAAAAAAGTGAGATGGAGATGCGAAATGTGTGTATGGATGGGGGAGGGTTGAAATCGGATAGGTGTGTAGAGGTAGAAGTTGCAAACGACAGGAAAAAATACAGATTTTTGAGAAGAAACGGAAAAAGAGAGAGAATGGGAGAGTATGAAGAGCCCTCGGAGTGACCTAGATCACTTTTTTTGTAAGAGTCGAGTTGAAAATTTATGTGGGAGAGGAGGAAGTGTGGGGGAGGAAAGGATTCGGAGAATGTTACTGTAGTTTAGGAGGGTGGAAGTTGATAGAACGGATGAACTTTCATTTAAGGTTCCAGGAAACTAAAAGATGATTAGGACTATAATAGAATCAAAGCCCTAAGAATGTCAGCAAAGACAGGAGGCGGTCTACACGGGCTAGCTCAATCTAGAACCATAGAAGGCCGTGATCAATTGTGCCATCATACTGAACTTTGGACCCTCTACCAGGCCAGCTAGGTTGCCGTGACTTCCGAGGTCGGGTATCCATATGGCCGCGGCCAACATTTTTACAGCCTTGAATAAGTTCTTAGCAATAATATTTACGTGGAACTTTATGTTTCAATCGCTGTCAAAAGTTGAAAACTGATCTTCTACTCTGAACGGTTTTCTCGTTTTGGTAGGAAGCTGACTCCAGTTCCTAACTATAAAACTTCAAGTCCCATTTCGAGACCGTCTTGACCAAATATGGTTTTCGCAGAAATCACGAGATTTTCATGAAACCAAAACATCATCACTATTGTTTTTAAAATCCAAAAGAAAATTGTTACAAAAATCTCGTCGCCTCTTCTATATAGAATCTCTCAAAAACTTCGTAACAAAAATAAAGGGCGTGAGGTGTATGTGTAATTTTCTCGAGACGTCGTCGAATTTGAAAATTTCACGAAGGACGACTTTTTTTCCGAACACTTTTTTTCTAATTCCAGCCCTTCCCTCTCTCTCTTCAGTCACTCCCGTTCACCAAAACTCCTCTGAAAAAAAAAGCGTTGCCCCGCGGGCGCACCGGTACGAGATCCTTATCGGGGGACTGAGGAAGGTAACATCACCGCGCCTCACTCCTTTTAAGACTGCTTTTTTTGTGCAGTTTTTGGGTTTTTTGTGGTTTTTTTAGTAGTGGGTGTCATCGTAATGGGGACAAGGACACAGGGGCCGTAGATGTTTGAAAATTCCTTTGAAAATTTTGATTTCGAAAAGTTTGTGGGTCGGGGCAAGATTTCAAAGATAGTGGTGAATGAGGTGGTGGGGAACTTTGAAAAAAAGGAAGCGGTGGAAAATTTTATAATTGAACTTTTGATGTTTGAAAATATAAGAATAGGAATCCCATTATTTTTCAAGCAGGGCTTCTAATTTTAGACGCCTAGCACCAACAAAACGGCGGTACGCTGAATCAGAACTTCCTGAATCAGAACTGTCCCACATCTCAAAAGTGGGCAGAGCTAGAAAAAAGTTGTCAACTGCAAACTTGCTCCAAATTTAATTCTGAGAAAGTTTGCAGTTGACATCTTTTTCTAGCTCCTTCGACTTTTTAGATGTGGGACAATTCTGATTTGGGACAGTCCTGATGCAGCCTACTGCATATAAAACTGTTCCGATTCTACCTATAAGATTCCTACGTGAAATTTTTGAAGCTCGTTCAAAAAGTCGAAAAATAAATTGTAACTGTGAAGTCTCTCTCCCCCCTTTTTGACACCTTTTTTGTTTCGCTTTGCCAGTGTCAAAGTGTGAAATTGACACAGCTGAGATCGGCTCCCGTGGTGCTCGCCGAGCACTTTTTTGTATGAGAAAATGTGTAAATATTTTTGGGGGATAATTTTAGGAGAATAAACTAACAGATCACATGAATTTAGATCTGACAAAAAAATCCCAAAAAGTTAAAACTAGGAAAATAAAAAACAAAAATTCAAAAAAGTAAACAAAAGAGGCAAATTGAAAAACCAAATAGAGAAGTTGAAACTTCCGAATTTCCAAAAAACACTGATAACTACCTAGAATTGACAGTTTTATTGTTGTTATCAGTTGAAAAATTCAAATGGCTTGCCACGAATTGACCGGTTAAGCAGACAACTCGGAGCCGATTCTCCTTTTATACAAAATCAAAAAAACCTTGAAACATCTTCGGGTTGACCTGAAAAGAAGCCACCCCCACCACCTAAGCTCCGCCCATTATTTCAGATCAAATGATTTCACTTCAGCTCCAATGGTTTTTTGGGTGATGTGATCTGGAACTTGGCACCTGCTTGACCTGGATTGTAGCCCGGAATTCTGGAAGAAAGAGAAGAGAAACAGGTGAAACTTGTAGTTGTTTAGAAATGTTTTTTGGAATGTCTGCCTGAAGTTTTCAATTCCTTATTTGGGAATTTTTGAAATTTTCAAAATCCGTCGGCTGCCAGGTGCATTGATTTCATAGTTCTGGATTTTCAGATTGGAGTAGTTTGGAGTAAGGCTACGGTAATTGAAATGTGTTTTTCGAGCCCAAGGATGGAATAGTATTCGGACTGCACGAATTCATTGTAAGAAGATGGCGGGAATGAAGATGAGTCTAATTCCATGAATCCGATTCCTGAAAAGAAGAGTTCCTGAAATTGAACCGCGAGAGCCGATTTTTTACGAATTTGATGTTCAGTTCACGAACCCAGTTCCAATAGTACGGAATCGTATCCAAAAATACTTGTTGACAAAAAATTTACTATACTATTTTGATCTTCCACCTGACTTGCTAATCCCATTCAGCTGTTTTCGGTTCTTTGAGCTTTCTTTCATTTGAATTCCATGGAATATCACGAAACCGTCGAAAACGTAGTTCGTTTCAGATCAGAAAGCGTTGAAATTGGAAGCGGTGAGCGGAAGAATCGAGACGAAACTGCACGTACACAAGGATATATCAAAGTGCACTCTTAAAGACAGTGATGTGTAAAAAAAAAAGGAAGTGAATGGGAGAAGAAATATGAAAATTGACAGGTTTCTGAAAACAAGGGAAAAAGAAAAAGCGATATTGACATCAGGTTGACAACAGTGAATCAAAAACTATTGAAAATTTGAAAATATTAATTTTTCAATTTTCAACTTCGAATTGTCTAAATTTCATGCGAAAAACTCCGATATTAATCGAAAAAACCATTTTATTTTCTACTTTTTCAATTTAGTTGAGTGTGATCTCTCCTCCAGCCGCTTTTTCTTGGCCGCGAAAATCTGTATTGTTTTAGAATGTTTTCAATCTCGAGTGATTCACTCTTCATTTCATTTTTTTTCGATTACAGTTTCAAGCATTTTTTTTTGTTAAAATCAAAACCAAATCATTGGAAACGCAATTTTTCGCGATAATAAATTTTTTGAATTTCCATCAAATTCTATTTTTTTTACGTGGCGTGTTGCCACGCGAAGCACAGTAACCCGATAACCTGCTGATCTAAACTCGCACCGCCTAGTTTTGCACGGTTTCAGAGAAATAGTTGTTTTCAATTGAAATTCAATCATTCCTTCGAGTAATTTGTTACTCTACTGGTGTCTGTTTGCAAAACAAATCGAACTGTAAGAAAAACCGCTTGGATTCTTCGTTTTACTCTTCATTCTGACGATAAATTGACCGTTTCGTTTTCAGAACCCGAGTTGAATGTCGGACCGGTACGATCGAGGCAGAAGAGGCTCGCCCTCTTCGCATCGCTCTTCAAAGAGAGACAACAGCTCGTTCAGAGGTGATGAGCCATCATCAAAGAGAAGTGGTAAGAATTATTACTCAGTTTTCAAAAGAATTATCGTTTTTCAGCGACGTTCGCATCGCCGACATCCACAACTCCCATCGGCACCGAATCTTTCGCGAATGTGAGGAAATTGGACGTTCAAATGAACATGTTCAGACTGGATCTCTCGCATATGCCTTCGAAATTGGAACGTTTTCACGTCGACACATTCATCAAAAGCTCAAACGGTAAAGAGCATAATCTCAATCTGGGAGTCGTGGGAGCATCTGGAGAGTAAGTAGATTTATTTTGATTTCTCAGTGATATCCACTGTTTTCAGTGTAAACTCGCACAATCGTCGTCTCGCACTGCACATCATAATGCGGAAATTCCACGAAGTCAACAAAGAGCTATTCAGTAATGAATCATACCATTGCCTAGCATATGACTGTGCGGCAACGCTATTTGTTCCCGATAAAGTTTACCGTGGATCCGAAGTCGGAGAGGAATCCGAGCTCACTAAGGGTGACTTCTCTTCAGAAGATTGGGACTTAGTGACGAAAATTTGCCGCCGCAAAGACGATAAATTCTTGGTCGTCATCAAGCCAGCAGGATATGTTTACACAAGTGGTGATGCTGCGTTGGAAGACGCCAATCGTCTCGAGTTGACACGTGTTGTCGAAATTGTCACCTCGCAAAAGCTCAATACTGAAGAGTTCTACCAATTCGGAAACTCGACATTCCCACTTGGAGCTTTTCCACATTCTGAACCTGATCCCACTTCCGAGATACGTCCAGGTTTTGCCAAGGTTGCTCGTTTAGTCGAAGGAAGTAAAGGAAAACACGAGATGTTGATGACTATCGACACGAAATTGTCACCGTTTTTCAAGCCCGTCTCTGTTCCGGCTTTCGTCTGCAATAAATATGCTGAATACAGAGGAGTTGGAGCCGGTGGACGCGGAGGATTTGGTGGACGCGGAAGAGGCGGTGGACGTGGTCGAGGACGAGGTGGAGGATTCGGTCGAGATGATTCCAGAGATTCCCGTGGAGGGCGTGGCTATCGTGAAGATTCCAGAGATTCTCGTGGAGGATACGACCGTAGTGGTTCCAGAGACTCTCGTAGTAGACATAGTCATCATGACGACCGCAGAGACTCACGAGATTCCCGTGGTGGTTACGGAGACAGAAGTGACTCGCGCGACAGTCGTGGAGGACGTGATTACCGCGATGAAAGTCGTGGTCGTCATGATCCTTACGGTTCTCGTCGTAACGAAGGAGGATCCGATGGATCTGACTACAATTCGAGTGACCTCCAAGAAGTGGAGAGAAATATTGGCGACGACAGAAGACTTCTGAGCGTTCTTGATGCTGCTCTCAAAGGACTCATCGTTGAAGCGACACATTTGAAAGGTTCAAATGCTCAAATTCGAATCACTGCAGTCAGAGAGAACACCGCTGAAAAGTAAGAAATTAAAACGTTTCACATCTTACAATGGTTATTTCAGCACTCGTTTCCTGAAAAAAGACGACAGAGGTGAACGAGAGGTTTCTGTCGCTGATTATTTTTACGAAACGTACAACATGAAACTCAAATATCCACATCTTCCACTAGTCGTCTCCAAAAGATTCAGACATGAATGTTTCTATCCGATGGAGGTTCTTCGCATTATTCCAGGACAGCGTATCAAAATTCAGAAGATGAGTGCTAATGTGCAATCATCAATGACTGGAAGAAATGCTTCGATGCCACGTCAGCACGTCGAACTAGTCCAGAATATTCTTCATGATTCGTTGAAGCTTCAGCGTAACTCGTACATGGACGCCTTTGGAATTGCATTGGAATCTACTCGGCCAGTTGAGCTTACAGCAAAACTTCTTCCACCTCCTCAGATTCGCTTCCAAAATCAAAGTTATATGCCGCAAATCGGACAGCCTGCATTCCGCACCCAAGCGAAGTTTGTCGAACCAGCATCCATTCATAGAGTCGCAGTAATTTCTTTTGATAATGCAATTGACGAGAGATCCACAGAGTATGACTTTTTAAAATATAATTTGTTTCAAAAAAATTATGTTTCAGTGAATTCTGCGAGCAGCTATACAAATTCTGCCAGGATAACAACATACAGGTTGCCCAACCTTCCGATTGGTCACTTCGAGAGATGTCTTCATCTGATAACTACATGATAAAGGAATGTATGCAGCGATGGCTCGGAAGAGACATTGACATTGTTCTAGCAATCTGTAAGGAAAAGAAGCCGGATGTACATGATGTCTTGAAGTACTACGAGGAATCTCTCGGAATGCAGACCATCCAATTATGTCGTGCATCAGTTGACAAGATGATGCAAGGAAACGGAGGACGTCAGACTATCGATAACGTTATGCGGAAGTTCAATCTCAAATGTGGAGGAACAAACTTCTTCGTTGATATCCCAAGCCACGCGGACAACAAGAGCATCTGTGCAAATCCAGAGACGTTGAAAAAAAAGCTTCTTGACAACGTTCAGTTTATTGGTTTTGAGATTTCCCACGGTGCGGCTCGTACTCTCTATGATCGTGCTCGTGGTCAAATGGATGGAGAGCCATCGATTGTCGGTGTCTCTTATTCTTTGACTAACTCAACTCAGCTCGGTGGATTTAGCTACATGCAGACATCGAGAGAATACAAACTCCAGAAGCTTGAAGAGCAAATTCCAATGTGCGTCGGTTCGTACATAGAGCACGCGAAGCGTCTTCCATCGAAAATCGTCATCTATCGTGTTGGTGCTGGCGAAGGTGACTTCAAACGATGCAAAGAAGAAGTTGAAGAAATCCGCAACGCGTTCGACAAAGTTGAACCTGGATACAACCCTCAGCTCGTTGTTATCATAGCTCAAAAGACTTCACACGCTCGGGTATTCCCATCTCGCATCGAAGGTAGTAAATCACAAGAGCAGAATGTGCCGTCCGGAACTTGCATCGACAATGTTGTCACGTCTTTCGGATACGAAGAGTTCATCCTGAGCTCTCAAACTCCATTGATTGTGAGTTTTGATAATTATTTTTTTCAAAAGGATATTTTTTTTCAGGGAACTGTTCGTCCATGTAAATACACAATACTTGTCAACGACCCAATGTGGTCGAAGAATGAGATCATTCATCTCACTTACTTTCGTGCCTTCGGTCACCAGGTCTCCTACCAGCCACCAGCAGTACCTGATATTCTCTATGCTGCTGAAAACCTGGCCAAAAGAGGAAGGAACAACTATAAAGTGCATCAGTAAGTTCTCTTTTTCAGAGGAGCACTCTAGAATGGTTGTTTTTAGGAGATTGGTCAGCATGCAAGAAATCGAGAAACGTCTCATTCAGGAAAATTCTGAATTCATTAAGGATGACATGCAAGAAGAACTTGCAACGGCGATTGTGGATGATATGTCAAGAGCGATGAACGCAATGACGATTCGCAAGAGAAACTTCTGGGCATAAGAGACCTATAATCCGTATCAATTAAAAAGTTTCTCACTCAATTTTTTATCCTGAATATTAACATCTACAACTAGTTTCAGTCCTTTTGTTCCACAGCATATGGTCGAGCCCATAGTATTCTTGAGTAACCTAAATGATCAGTTAATATACTTGCTCGTAATTTTTTAAAATGTAACTTCCCCTTCTAAATATTTTCCTAACCCACCCCGAATGCCATTTATTGTTTCCAAAAAATGTATCCCAAAGTTACTACATTTTTCTAAAGCTATACGCGTTTGAATAAAATGTAAAGAAGAGCGTAATCGATCGTTATCGAAATTGAACTTGTATGCTTGTCGCTTTGCAGGTTTCGTACTTTACAATAACCTTCCGCCACCACCGCCGCTGAAAACGATGTTCTCAGGGTCAAATCATGTGATTTAGTCGTTGTCTCCAACTTTTTTTTTCTTCTCTCGTCTTGATCATTCATAGCAGCTGTTGAAAAAATTCAATCGAATATCTTTTGAAAATTCTTCTAAATATGTTAATAAGGGGTATTCGTAAATTTTGCAAAACGGGGGGCTTTACGGCAGGTGCATATTATGAATCTGTCCACCTGCTCTGCCCAAGAGGCCACTAATTAGCGCAGCATTCTTTCTTCTCGAACGGTGGCTAGGTCAAAACTATTGATTTTTTCATCAACATTTTATCCGAGTCTCGTATCCGAAAACTTTTTTATTCTATTCTTGAGGTATTCAAAGAAGAATATCGTCAAATAACATGAAGTTCAATTAATTTCCCATCTTCCCACCTGTTTTCCAGGAAAACAACTCTTGAAAAATACCGTCATTCTGTTTATTTTTATTAGTCTCCAACCATTTTTTGCGTTCTTTTCGTCCTCTCCTCACTTTCCACTCAAAATACCAGTTTTTCATTTTCAATCGACAAAAGTCACCAGTTCTTCACGTGCCGCAGTCAGTCTACTCCCCGTTAAACATGCCTCTCCGTGGAGCGCATTTTCTCTTGTCATTCGTCGCGTGAGCTGCTGCTCTCCATTGTGTCTCCCCTCTTCTTCACATTGCCTCTGTTGATCGATTTTCGTTACGCTTTAGCACATTTTAATCCGAAAAAACCTAGAGCCGTTTAATTTACGTAATTTTCAGACACACTGGATGTTCAGTTCGAGTTCAAAAAGATCCTATCAGGTAACTTTTTTGATTGATTTATTCAGCCTTTTTTCTTTGACTTGATCAATAAAAAAATGGAGAAAAAACGTTCAACAACAGCAAAAAATTTGAAAACTTCAATTCAGTAATTTTGACAAATAATCATTTTTGTTTCAGCAAATCGACGACGATTACGATGATGAAGTATTGCGTAACAGCACATGCACATCACGTTTCATGCAGGGATGGGGTTCGTCCACGAGATCGATATTATTTGGTGGAAGTACTAATGAGGAGCAAAGAAATTTGTGAGCATTTTATCTTTTTGATAAACTTAATAATCCTGAGAAATTTAGAATCGCCGGCTCATCGTCTCAACACTCCTACCACGATTCCCCTGTAGAAGCGCCGCCGGTAAGGGATTCTTTTTTCACTTCCAAAGCTTCAGATGCCAGAAAAATTGCAATTCAAAAATTGAACTCGGTGGTGAAAAAAGCTTACGAGAATGCGACTAATTCTAAACACATTTGAACTTCTCTTAACCTTTTTATAGTTTTTTAAGAAAGCTCGAAAAGCTTGCTGAAACTATTTTTTGAAATATCGATTCGTTATTTTTCAACTACAAGTCTTACAGGAAGTGCACTATGAACAATTCACTGCCGCCCAACATCATGGTCCTCCAACCATGGCATCCTCCTCCCAACTAACATCCCGTCGATGGGACCACATCCTGAATCTTGACGAATTCTTCACGAATATTTACGAATATCATCAAAATGGCGGGTTTACTTGCATTGTACTTCAAAAAGTGTTCAGTCTACTCCAGTTTGTTTTTGTTATGGTAAGAGAAAGATTTGAAATCTCCTTCCAAATATTCAATTTTACAGAGTTTTACAACATTTTTCACACAATGTGTCAATTATGACTACCTATTTGACAACACGAATATCACGAGCGACGGGACTGAAAATCAGGGAAAACGGCTTTTCGGAGATGCCGTGGTGGATAATTGTGCAGCGCATCTCAGTGTTTGGATGATTCTGGCGATTATAGCGGCTGTTGTCTATTGGATAACGCGAGTTTTCAAACATTTTCAATACATTTTGAAAATGACGGAAATTCAACAGTTTTATCAACATGAACTGAAAATTCAAGATGATCAATTGCTGAATTTGACGTGGCACGCTATTGTGAAAAGGATATGCGAGGCGCAGAAGAAGCTTCGATTGAGTATTCATCAGGATAATATCACATCGATTTATATTTATCATCGAATTCTTCGCTATAAGAATTATATGACTGGAATGGTTAATAAGGTAAGAAAATTGGTGAGAAACGGCTCCCGTACTGAATTTCTCCTGAACAATTTTTGCTTTTCCGGTAGAAACTGGTCAATATTCTGTAGATCCGTTACAAAAGTGCACAGAAAACACAAAAAAATATAAACTAGTGGAAATCTTGCCTTTTTTTTTACATTTTGCACGACTTTGAACAATCGCTTTGTCATTTTTTTGTCGCTTTCGTACAGAAACTACGATTTATTGCATAGTTTTCACCGAAAGAATATAATTTATACGAGAAAACTGGCGAAAATTGTCTCGGAACTAAAAAAAACAGTATAAATTATTCAGAATTGTTTTCAGCGTATTATCAGCCCGGTTTTCGAAATACCATTCCTGGGACCTATTGCCTACTTGCCAAACAATTTGAAGCATGAAATTGAGCGTATTCTATTCACAAGTTCCACATCAGCATGGACAAATAGCCCGAACCTTCGAGACGAATACAAACATCATGAGCAATTGGATATGGCTGCGACGAAAATGAAAGACGACTGTAAATTCTATGGATTCCTTTCGTTGATTCTGATGCCACTGCTTCTTCCATTCCAAATCATGGAATCGTTCTTCTCATTAACAGAACTCATTAAAAGAAAGCCTGATGGACTTGGAATGAGAAAATACAGTAATTATGGAAGATATCTTGTTCGTCACTTCAATGAACTTGACCATGAGTTATCCGCCAGGTTAAACCGTTCTCATATCTATGCGGCTGCCTATATGGATCAATTCTTTTCGCCAGTTCTGGAAATTGTGGCCAAAAACATCACATTTTACGCTGCAGCCATTACCGGAATACTGACGGTTCTCGGCTTCTGGGATGCAAGTGTTTTTCAAGTGGAGCATGTTATCACTGTCATCACAGTTGGCGGAGCGATCATTCTCATTTGTCGTGGAATGATTCCAGATGAGAATCTCGTTTGGCAACCGGAAATCTTGATGACGCACGTCACATCTGAACTCCACTATTTGCCCTCGGCATGGAAGGGAAAAGCTCACACGACACGTGTTCGACACGAATTCGACCAACTGTTCCAAATGAAATGGATGTTCTTCGTCATTGAACTGACCTCACCAATCTTTACTCCGTTTATTTTGCTCTTCTGGTTGAGACCGAGATGTTCGCAGCTTGCCAATTTCTTCCATGATTACACGGAAAGAATCGATGGACTTGGCGATGTTTGTAGTTTTGCTGTGATGGATGTTGGAAAGCATGGAGATCCAAAATGGAATAATATCAAGGAATTGAAGGCGATAGGTGAAGAACAAGAAGAGGTACCAGCAAATCCGTCAGTTGTCACCTCACATAACCGGGCGAGAGATGGAAAAACAGAGTTATCAGCTCTTCACTTCAAAACCACCAATCCAGAATGGCAGCCACCAAAAGCTTCTGAGCGATTCCTCCGAAAGTTCAGAAATCGTATGGGACAAGAAGCCTCTATGTTGGCACCTCTTGGATCCATGCATCTTACACATCATCTGGATAGAAACCCGCAAGAACTTCCCACCCGAAATATCCTTCTTGAATCTGTTCACTCGATTATTCCAACAACTTCTGGAGGTGTTTCCGCTTCCCAGGTTGCTCCAGGACGTCATCCACTCATTGGAGAAGGACTTCATCGTATCGACGGACCACTTGAGAATGCCTTCCAAGGAATTCCAGGAAAACAATCTGGTGGTGTACTCGCTAGTCTTTATCAAGAGCAGCCTCGTTCTGGAGAATCGTTGAATAATAGTTTGAGAGCCAGTGGAATAGATATTGATGGAGCTGGAGCCGAAATGAGATTCAATGCGCTGTATTTGAGAGGTCTCCATGATGAAAGTATTATGTAAGTCTTAAGAATATTTTTTCAAAAGTTATTTGTGTCATTTTCACTATTTTTGCAGGCAACACTCATCTCGTCAGTTTGGAAACGCCACCTCCAGCTTCAACATGCATCCAACTGCAATGCAAAGTGTGTTCGCCATGCCTGACGTCTTCGGAGCTCCACAATCCGACTTGGAATCATCGCTAATCAACATTGAGACTCCCACCTATCGGCGAGAATCTGTACAGCGATCCGTAGCAGGAACATCCGCAGAGCATGTAACTCCAGAACCACTTGCGGATTTATCAGATCTTCCGGGATCCTCATCCGCTCCAATCCTGGATCACCCGTTGCCACAGAGATCGTCTCGAGTGGAGAATCAACATCATCAAATCATTGACGAGGAGGACGACGAAGAGGAGGATGAAGATAACAATCCTCCACTCAGTTTCAGCTCCTAAGTGTATTTTTTGTACCATTTTCCAATTTTCCCAAAGCATTTCTCCCTTTTCTCTCCCAGACCAGCCAAATGCATAATTCTGTAAATTTGTACATTATACAGGCACTACACTTATCGATTTTCTTTGTCTCTGTCATTTTCTTTTTTGTAAATTTCGGAATCGGTCAAAACGTGTTCTTCTTTTTTTCACAGCTTCCTAGTATGTCAGATTAGTTTTCATGTTGTTATGAGCACAATTTTTCTTTTTTTTTCTAATTTTCTAATTCCAATTTCTTTTATCTTTTTCTCCTAATACTGCAGCTCTCTTGTACTTGTGTGTGATCTTCTTGTCAATTTTCTCGCTCTGGATTTCTGTTCAAATAGTTTTTTTTTTGAATGAATTCAGCATTTTTTAAATCTCAAAAACGTCTGTTTTGTTGGTTTTTAGCCGGATTCCTATTATTTTCTGTGACAATTTATTGGATTCATTCACCAAAAAAAAGTCAATTTCATAATTCAGATGAAGCCAGATGATATTGACAAAATGCGAACTTTCCCCAAAAAGCCCAACCCGATTGGCAGATTTTCATCGGGAAACAAGTTTCAGAAAATGGTTAGAATATTGATCTTTTCTCAAAATACGAAATTCTAAAATTCAGGCAGCGATTCACAAAGAGCAAGAACAATCGGGTCAATTTTATGGAAATCAACGGAAAATTCATTTCGGTGGAACACCAAAAATGCAATATCGAGAGGGTGGAAAGTTCTATAAACCGCCGAGAAATGAGGAGGCGGATAACACGAAAAAAGGAAAATTCGCTTCAAAATCAGATGGAAAATCTGGAAAATTCGCTGACAATAAGAATGGGAAACCTTCAAAATCTCCAAAAACAGATGGAAATAAAAAGAAAAAAGTGAAGAAAGTGAAAGGAGATCCAGTGAAAGGAACCTCCACTGAATACGCTCAACTGGCGAATTCAGATGAAGATGATGAAGATATTGTGGATGTTTCGGATATGATTCCAGATGAGGAGCCAGAAGAAGAGATGGATTCAGAGATTCCTCTTATCAATACATCCAAAAAGCAGCCTTCTGCTAAGAAACCACCTACAAAAAACCGATTCTCGGCTCTTGGATACTATGAAGATGAGGAAGACGAAGATGATGCTCCTCCACCATCCAAGAAGTCAAAACTAGAAGAAGATTCTGATGACGATTCCGATGCTCCACCTGATGAAGAAGGAATTCAGGAGTCTGGAGAGGAAGAATCCGAAGATGATGAAGCAGAACGTCTGAAATTCCGTGAAGAAATCGCACAAATGCCACTTGGAAAAGTTCGTGAAATGAAGGAGAAACTCGGAATAAAACTCTTCAACAAAACGTACTTTGGAACGTCAGAAGTAGAAAAGAAGCGACAGGAGGAGAAGAAGAAGTCGATGGTTGAGGCGTCGGAGAAGGGAGGTCAGCATCGGCCGAAGGAGATCTCTTCGAAACGACAAGTATCCACGTTTAGGAATATTTATGGAGATCATGAGAAGGGAACCAAGAAGAAGTATGGGATTTTGAGATCCATTGTTGCTCTAGCGTCTTTAGCAGTTAGGAACCGGTCGCCATTTTTAGATTCATTTCTCGAAAATTCGCTCATTAACATCATTGAAATCTGACACGTATGCGATCAGCGTTCGTCTCGTGCTCTTTCTAATTTTACTGCGTTGCGACGGTTTCACAAAGCTTTAGAATCCGGCGACAACAAGCCTTGTCGGGTTCCATCCGTGTTAATCATAAGTTTTCACTATCTTGATTGAATCTTTTCTTCAAAAAATTCGAGGCAACTTGCGGTACTTTCCCCTGACAAATTGCTAGCAGGAAAGCATAGGTATTAAATTGCAAAAAAAAATAGCAAGCTGCTGCAGCAAATGTTGTAGGTTGCTCGAATGAATGGCAAGTTGCTGTTAAAGTTCACCATTTTTGTGCTCGCCTAATTCTAGCACATTGTCAGAACGCCAAGTCGCATTTCTATCACAAAATTCAGATCAACTCTGCGCTAAGAAGTTCTTTTTGTATTGCGTATCTTTGAATGGTACGTAACGATAACTTAGTCCGTAACATTTTCATAATTAAGTAAATTATGCATCAAATTTACAAGAAACACTTTTCCAGACGCTGGGATCCTCGCTTCGACACTCGCGCCGGTGACTTCAAAGAAGTCTGTTTCGAAAACAACTATCAATTCCTTGATGAAATCCGCTCCGGAGAAATGCAAGATCTTCGGAATGAATACAACACAGCACGTGGTGAAGGAGACGAAAAGAAGGCCGCCAGGCTAAAGAATGTAAGTTATTTCTTTTACTTATAATCTTTTTGTTCAATTACGTTTATCTAATAATTTTCAGACAATTCAAAAAATGGAGACTCGTGAGAAGACTCGAGCGGAGAAACGTCGTCAAGCAGAAACGCGAAAAGAGCTTCACGATGACAATATAGAAAGAATGCTCCGTGGAGAGGCTCCAATCTTCAGAACGAAGGCACAAGTCCGTCGGATTGATGCGGAGAAGAAGTATGAGGAGCTCAAGAGGGATAATAAATTAGATAAGTATCTTCAAAGAAAGGCGAAGAAGGAGTCGGCGAAACAGAAGAAGGCACGACCATTCGAAGGATACGGTTTCCAGAATTAGGATGATGATTATCATTATTTTAATTGCATTTTTTATTCTTTTTTTTGCTCTCATTTTGTTATCATTGTTATTGTTGTCACCTATTTACCCCCAGTTAATACATATTGTTTTGTTTACGTTACATTTGAGTAATGGAAAACGTTTCTACTTCCACCAAACCCACATCATAATTGGATTAGGTTAACATAACAGTGTCTGGGTCAAAAGATGAGTTTTCGAACAAACTTGAGGAGCGAAAGTTGTTATAAGGGAAAATTAGATTAGCCACCTCCTTTACCAGTTCTCACGAACGGAGGTGTATAAAAGACAAATTAGGCATTTGGGGGGATTCGAGATATTCCCAAAGAATGGGAATGTGTAGAGTTTTGCTATTATTCTTGCTGGTTCCGGAGATGTCAGGTATGAGGTTTTGTGGTGGCTTTTCTTGAGATTTGCCCATAGCGTCGCAAGTTAATTGAGCATGTGCTTCGTGCACTTCAAAGGCACATTGTTTCTGGTTGGGTCTCACCGCGATTGAAGATGTTACTGTATTTATTAACAGCTAGGTACAACCGGGACATCAAAAAGAAAGCGTTCTAGTCGGATGAAAAAAAAATGGAATGAAACTAGATTGTTGCTGAAGAAAAAAGCCACTGCGCCTTATCAAAAATGCTCATCCCTCCCCACTCTGTGCTTTCCAGGATCCATCATTTCCCGCAGTGAATCATCTTATTCCGACCCCTCCGATTCGTCAACGTTGCCCCCAGAAACCTCTACACTAATCCCTAATTTTCCTTGGCTGGAAAACGTCGCAAAAATCGAGTTCACCACATCAAAACCCAAAAAACCGAATGCTATCCGAGAGGGTCTTGTGGAACAAGTGAAGAGTGGGAAGATTCCGAAAGAACTCGTTCCTTTCGTGAATTTGACAAAGATTGATGAGTTGAAGAAGGATCATAATGAGGTAGTGTTGACTGAAAAAATAGTCTGCATCTGAGTCAGGAGCCTTCCAGATAAGTAGTCCTTTTACACCATTTTCCAGACCCTCGACTTCATAATCCGTGACGAAGACGTGGCAGACATCCCAGATGATGATGTGGAACACCGAAAAGTAAACACTCTAACCCATGATGGCAACAAAACAATCATCACCATATCCGATGAAGCCAGAGATGATCTCTATAAACATTGGATGGATCAGAGCCTTGCTGGGCTCATGGGAGCAGTTGTCACTAATGTGTAAGCCCATTGTAACCTGAACATGTTCGACTGATAGTTTTAGAATCAATAAACGAAAAATGACAAAAGCGGAGAAAAAGGAGCATTACGTGTGTATCAACGAGTCAAAAAATGTGACGGCTCATGCGAAATGTGTAGTGATGGTACTTGATCAGTTGCATAAAAGGAATGAGAAATTGAAGATGTACAGTAGTTTGACTACAAAACGTGAGTGGAGAAAACTGTTAATGAGATTCAACCTGAAATATTTTTGACCGAAACAATTCGAACTGAAATGATAATTTCAGTGAATTCTCATCGAAAAAAGAATCGAGCCGACAACGAGGCATTCAAAAAGACCCTCGGTCATTATGAGAAGTATGTGAAGTCAGGTGCAGAAGAGTTTAGAGTCAAAAGAGCATCTGGATTCACTATCTTCGATGAAATGGAGAATAAAAGACAGGCAGCAATCAGAGGGAATGTTCAGACAAGGAAATCATATACGATTCGGGAGAATAAGAGTTTGTCTCCGTTGGCATTGATTGCGAGGAAGTTGACAGAGTTGGTGAGAGCCGGGAAAAATAAGAAGGAACCACCGAAAAGGTAGGAAGCCTTTTTGAATCTTTCATCAATTTTTCGCTTTTAAGGTGGCAAGAAGTGATTCAGGACATCAAGGATGAGAGCACTAGGATCAAGAGCAAAAAGAGAAACAAGGATAGAATGAAACGGAAATTTTCAAAGTTTGTATCAACGATGAAAGAGGCTGGTATTAATCCGAGGAAGGCGTTGAACACAATGGTAGAACAAAATTTATTTTAGTTGAACTTCAAAATTAATTCAGGGAATGGAAGATTTATTTGAAGATGATCCAATTCTATCAGAAAAAGAAATGGATCTAAAAGACCGAAAAGAAATGGAAGAGAGAATGAGTCCGGATGATAAAATCATGCATGAACCGATCAAATTGATTAGAGAGGCTATAAAAATTGGGATGACAATGGCAGGAAAGAATGCCTCGGAAATTGGAGACAAGAAGATTGCTCTCCTATCCCCACAGTTTATGAGCATTCTTCCTGATGAAGTTGCTAATGATACGGTAATTATATGTTAAGTTCATTCTTCAAGAAATTGATTCAGGTATCCCTTCTCTCCCCATCAATTCTGGCACTCCATGGAGAAGGAACAACTCTTGAACGTCAATTATCTCTTACCAAAGCATTGAAACTAATGGAAGATACAGGTCAAGAGGAATGGATGAATTTTGTGTTGGAAGCTTCTGGAGTCACTGAAACAGTGGATAAGATGAGACAAGTGGAGCAGAAGGAAGAGGCGGAGGAGATGAGAAAAGATTATATCGATAAGGATGGAAAGCCTTTGTACTTCACAAAAGAGAACGTGACAGAGATTTATGGAGAGTATGAGGCGACCAAGTTGGATATCATTCAAGGAATTTATAAGACAATGTCAAAAGAGCAGGTATGTCAATAAGTTAGGGAGGTTCTTTGAGTTATTATTTTTAGATGGATTCCATGAACACCACTGGCTACTCTATCATGGACGACAAGCAGCTCGAAATGCTCTATGGAGCAGGCTCTCCGTATAATGATTCAGAAGTCCTTGATAAATTCCGAGGGATTCCTAGGGAAAGTATGCCATCAAGAATCGAGGAGAATATTCGAATGATTGCGAGGGAAGAGATGAAGTTTGAGCTGTCTAGAAAAGTAAGGCTCACAACTCTCAATAATAAGCTCTGAAAAAATTTCAGAAAGACATCGTGTTGAGTCCCCTGGTCCTTACCTCCCTGGTCAACGATCCAGTCACCGCTTCTCAATCAATCATCCTATCCCCGGTACTTCTTGCCCCATTGATCTTCTCCCCTTCAATCTACGGGAATGTAATTCTATCACCCTGGGTATTCGTTCCTGTTCTGGTCAGTCCTCGTATCCTTGGAGCCGTCGTTCTGTCCCCTGTCGTCTTCTCTCCAGCTATCCTTACTCCTCTTTGTATGGTTCCCATCATTCTTTCCCCTGGTGTCGGTCTCCCATTCATCCTCTCTCCATTCATTCTATCCCCCTTCATCCTGTCTCCTGTAGTCATGGCTCCACTGGTTCTGTCCCCATTCGCTTTGTCTCCATTCATCGGTATCCCGAATGCTTTAACCCCACTGATTCTTTCTCCGTTTGTGCTGTCACCTCTTGTATTATCTCCTCCATTTGTATCAGCTTTTGTGTTGAATCCATACGCCTTGTCACCGGCAGTTCTGTCAAATGGTGCAGTTTCACGGCGGTTT
>GL379873.1:470009-501308 GCA_000143925.2 Caenorhabditis brenneri | reverse complement strand
ACGGAGATCAACAAAGCAAGATAATCGAAAACTTGGAATCAAAGTCGTGTTAAAAGGGTCAAATGAAACACTGTTGGTTAATCGGAAAATAACATATTTCGCCAATCGGTGCAATGAAAATCTGAGAAATGTTTACATTGAAATAAAAGAATAAGAATGTTCTCGAAAGAAAAAAAACTATAATGACTCATAGTAGAATGAATGTTCTCCAATGATCGTGTGATTCGTTTCGAATATTCCCGATGAACCAGATGCTAGGCAGCTTCCTTTGAATGTTGAAAACTGTCTTTCCAGCAAGAATCGGGCGAAACGTGGGCAAAAGAACAATCATACGGTTTTGTCCCTTCCCCCCATTCTTCTGAATACAAAATCGAAACAGAGGTAAAGCTCATGTGAAGAAGTCGAATCAAAACAATAACAATTTATTTAAAAAAAGTGAAAAACCATTGAAACACCTTGAAAAAAATATGAAATGGATTTAGAATCCTATCAAAAGGCATGTAAAAAATGAAAGAACAGTAAAGCTAGAGGGAAAATGATACTCGAAAATAGACAAATTTTTTTGAAAGCTGGGAAATAATGCAAGTAGAAGGATTTACAGAAAAAACGAGAACAATGAGCTTACACATAGAGTGAATTGAATTCAAAATAACAACAAAGAAGTGTATATACAGAAAAATGATTGGAAAAAAAATAGACTGACTTCTGAGAAACGTGATAGTGAAGCAATTTGAGTAAAAACTAGTGAAAAAATGACAGTCATGAAATGTCAGCTAAGAGATTGGAATCAGGGAATCAAAAAGAGCACAATAAGAATCCACTAGAGATCGGTCAGAGAGGTGAGGTTCTGTGGGAATTAGTGTAGAAATTAAACTGGAAATGAGGAGAAATGGTTGCCTGACCGGTCCCAAGTTAGAGCCTTTTACATTCACGCCGGTCTGTTTTCCTTTCCACCTTCTTGTTCATTCCCCATAACTTCCCTCATTGATCTCCATATCTGATCCATCGGAGTATCCTCCAATCCCGGACGGTCTATCACCTCTACGAATGCAGTTACTAAATTTTGCACTACTCCATTCCCCTCCTGGCCAATATCGAACAAACGTCCCAAGACAAACGCCGCCTCCTCCGTAACTGGATCGAGCTGAGCTGCGTCTTGTGGCGCAGGCGATTCCATCTGAAGAAATCAATTAGTTTAACAAAGCTACAAAAATGCACCTACCATCTCTTCGTCTTGGTAATCCTCAAGTAGGTTCCACTGATTATCTTCCTGCTGCTCGACAGGATCCTGAAGATGGTAGTGCAACGGTTTAGTTTCAACACGATCTTCATCTCTGGCATTGAATTCCTGCTTGACGTTGATCGGAAGTAACCCCGTTCCATGCACAATCTTCGTGACGAAAACGTCTTCGAAAGCAGTGGCATCATTTAGGATCTCCTCATTGTGAGCCACTCCATCGTACTTTTTTCGTCTAGCATCTTCCACCTCCTTCATGACTTTGCGGTAGAATTGCATCTGAAGGTAGAACTCCCATTTGCTGAGTTCTTCTTCAATTTTAGCAGACTCCAATGGTTTGCTCAGCCTTTTGCGCATCGCTTCCTTCAAGTTTTTCCAGATCGAGCGGATATGAGGAACTGAAACACTTTTGACTTTTCTAATTGAAAATGAACAAAAACTTCACTTACCTGACATTGAGGATCCCGTTCGGAGATAGAATTCGACGGCCAATTCCTCCCATTGTTCAACTGTCGTCTTTATGTTCCTGCGATACCAAAGTGCAGGTACTTTTTCAATGAGACAAAGGACCCATTTCTTTGCCTGTGCATCCGTTCGGTCTTCAAACTCCTCGATTCCCATTGCTCGGTACTCATCGACAGTCATTTGAACACCTGGTCTTGGTCCGGGAATTCTTATTTTTTGAAGTTCTTCTGGTATTTCCTCCTCCTCTTCGTTTTCACTTTGACCGATGTCCGGCTTCATCTCGACAGTAGCAGCCAGTGGATATTGAAGCAAATATTCCTTCATCTGAGGATTTGATGTGTATTCTCCCTCATAGATGATGTCTTCAAATGGGTCCTGAGCATCCACGAGTTCTACGTTGTACGCAAATCCTTGGTGTTTCTTCTTCGTCTCCTCTTCGTACTCTTTCATCACCTCACGGAAGAACTTCGTTTGCTCATAGAGCTCCCAATTGTGGAGCCTATTCATTGCAGCCTTATAGGCCTTCTCATCTTTAGCCATCAAGGTGGGGCGGACCTTGCATCTAAGCTGATCCTTGGCTTTCTTCCACATCTCTCGGATGAATGGAACTTTGAGCCGATACGATGTGCGAAGGTACACATCGACGGCCAAGATCTGCCATTTCTCAAGTGGCATCGCGACTCCTTTCTGCTCCCACAGCTCCTTGTGGGTCTCCAGAATGGCAATTATCTTCTTTGTTGATTCCAGATCATTCTTTTTGACAAAGTTTTTCACTTTCTTGTAGTCGTCGAGTGTCATTGTGAGTCCATCGATTATGTCTGGCACTGGGATCTTGGGGAAGAGTGGAGGATTGTTGTCGGCTTGAGGATGAGCGCCGTCATTCCTGAAATGTTTCGATTAATGATGAAAAGGCAATCGTGATGAGTCTGATTCATTTTTTTTCGAAATCAATAATGCAACCTACAACCAACTGAAATTTGTGACTGACCTAGATAAATTATTGCATTAAAAAACCTAAGGTTTTTGTTCTAGAATTTTCAGGTCAATCAGACTCAATTTAGTGAAGTTAGAAACCAGAAACCAAAGGTACCCTCATTATTTTCCTCACGTGTACTTACTGTGGATTCCTATTTACTCTTTGAGAATCGAGAACAAGAGGGCCAGATTGTTGCTGAACCGGGTTAAAGAATCCGGGCGCTCCTTCATCTTCTTCCGGTAAAAGTTCATCTTCAAACACTCCTTTCTGATTCACATCAATATCGAATTCCATCATCGCTTCTCTAAAGAATTTGATTTGTTGATACAGCTCCCAATGATCAAGATGGAGATCTGTGTCGTGGAGAGAAAGATTGCGCAACTTGCACATCTGAAGTTCCATTCTCAGTCTTTCCTTGGTTTCATTGAATACTGTCCAAACGTGTTCAACTGAAAAAAAGTTCACATGCCCAACTGAAAATGAATGATGACTGACCTGATAACAGGACTTCAGTACGAAGATAAAGCTCAATGGCCATCCTCTCATATTCAAGACGCGGAGCTCTAACTTTCTCGCGATCCCAAAGGATCGGGAACTCTTCGATGACTGAAATGATCAATTTTAAGATCTCCACATCCATCCGTTCTTCGAATTGCTCTTTCCTCAGAGCACGGTACTCCTGGAGAGTCATACTCAATCCAGGCTTTCGAAGAGGAGCACGGATTTTGCGAGTTGTGCCCGTGTCCCTGAAATAATTGCACATTGTTTCGAAATACCACTTCCAAAAACTTACGTTTCATCAAGAACCAGTGGCGGTTCTCTCACTAGTTTGTGGTGAACGGTTCCATCGTCTTCTTTGACCTCTTGGACACTTGTAACCAGGTCGGTGAATGCGGAAAGGTCCTCCACAATTATCTTATCATAGGGAAGATTTTTTACTTTTTTTCTCAATTCCACTTCATACTCATATGTCACAGCCCGGTAAAACGACATATGCCGATAAAGATCCCACGATCTCAACTGCTCCTCTGTTTCCTTTTTCGTGTCTTTGGACTGAATCGACTGAGTGAGCATCTCCAAAAGCTCCTTCTTGGCAGATCCCCAAACTTTGCGGATGTGAGTGTCTGAAAAATTGTTTGTAATTTATATATTGAGGAGAGATTTATGAACTTACCATGAGACATATTTCCTGTTCGGAGAAAGTGCTCGATCGCAAACGTTTCCCATATTTCCAGTGGCACACATACTCTCTTGGAAGCCCATAGGCATTCATGCTCCTTGATCATTCCGATAATTTTTTTCCGAGCGACAACATCAGCCAAATTGTTGAAGTCGGCCTCTTTCATGTTTCGGTATTTGTTGAGGTCCATGTCTAAATTGAGTCTCAAATCTCCTACGGGAGAGGGCGGTTCTCTCTCAGAATCCGAATTGCCTGGTCGCCGGAAACGGATGGGGATGTTGTATTCTTCATCATCAGGGAGACCGTCCTCCTCTCTGCTGGTTTGCGGAACATTCATAGTTGGAAGCTGAAAACGTGGAACTTTTTGTATCGGTGAACGGGAAACGAGAGAGAGAGAGATTGAGAGAGGGAGATTGAGAGAGAGAGAGAGAGAGAGAGACCAAAATGAAAAAATGACTATGCTCAACTTGAACAGTACCTTCTTTATTCTAAAGAATTGAAAAATGAAAGTACTACCTTTTTCTAAGTTTACCTTGGTTTCTAGTACTTGGATAAGATCTAGTTTCAGATTCCTTATTTTCAAAGTGTCTTGTTCTTGGTCTATTTTATCAACTAAACACGTATTTTTTGGGCGTTAAACTGACAAAGTTTAATTTTCCTTTCCTATATCTGTTAGGATTAAAATGTTGCACATTACAGAAAACATAGAAAATGAAGTGAGAGTTAGTTTGTTTCTGGGGTCTGACGGGACCATTCAACTTTCAATAGACCGTTTATCTTATCTCTGAATCTCTAGTTTATCTGAAGGGGCCGTTGAACTGTTTTCTGAGAGTGGAGTGATCGTTCAAGTCAAATAGAGTCGAGAAAAAAACGAAAGAACGTGAATTTGCTCATGGGAAACATCGTCTCAGTTGTAGATGTGACGAAAACTTCAAAAAGAAACTTCAAAAAGTAAACAGTGGAAAAAAATCCGACAAGCAGTCGTAGAGACCAGGAGAAAGATGAGAGTGGGAGACTAATTGAAAACAAATAGCATTGAAGAGGAAGAGAAATAGAGAAGGAAGAAAAATTATATTTTTTAAACATTCTCAAAATTGCACTCTCAAAGTAAATGTGATTACGTTTCCACTCATTTCTATGAATTCCTTCGGTTGTAGACTGTCTTTTCCTGATAATGACCACGAGCAACAAGTCGGAATAAATAAGGAAGAATAAAGCGCACATTTTCAATAAAGGGTCCAAAGAAAATCATCTTCAAAGCAAAATAATCGGTTCCCTAAAACAGAACGGAACCTTCCGTAGGTCACAGCGAGAAAAAGAGTGTGGCGAATGGAGAGTATTTGACCTTATTGATCGGACCAACTGTCATGTTATGATGTATTCCAGGAGAACAAACGAGCAACATCAAGTAGAGTGAAGCTGAGCTTATCAAGTGACAAACTCTAAAAAAAGAGACTAATCAGTAAAACCATGTAATTCTGGAATCAATTCGTAATACTCTTCTTTTCTACTGAACAGAAATGCCACATATGAAATGACCTGACCCTGGAAAAAGAAGGGGAAGGGAGTACGCAATACACCGCACGCAATGTTGCACACTTGACAACATTGGAAACAAATGAGCGGGTAGTTAGGTGTATTTGAAAATAGAGGGTTGAACACAAGGAAAACGAATTATTTGTAGTTTGATGACACTTTATGTTCTTCGAGATTCTTCTTCACGATAAGTTTAATAATTTTTATACATGATCACTGTTCAGGCAGTGGTAACTGAAGTGATGCGATTATGCGGTTATTTACGAACGAAAAAGTGAATGTTGATTCAATTTTTGTGACACTTTAACATAGAAATTGAATTGAAGCGTAATTTTTTGTTTGTGAATAACCGCATTAGTGAACATCAGTCGATTCAGATTTTGAACTCGAACAATTCAATTATTTTGCAACTTACCCCCTCTAACATTGCAACAATCTGTTGTTTCATTGCAAGTCTTACCATACTCACATTCTTTGTATGGTTTAAACACCATCCCTTCAAGGTGCTATAGAAACCAACTTCTATTCATATTTAATTGGAGCCTGTACTTATAAGGAACACCTATAGATTGCTTATCAAATGTGCACCTAATGTTAAAGTCGTCGATTGTACTTTGTTGCTAATTATGTGTCCACAATCTGAAAGAGTATAAGAATGTCGGTCAAAATCAGAGAGCCT
This sequence comes from Caenorhabditis brenneri, assembly GCA_000143925.2. Lineage (NCBI taxonomy): Eukaryota > Metazoa > Nematoda > Chromadorea > Rhabditida > Rhabditidae > Caenorhabditis > Caenorhabditis brenneri. Next base: position 495,235 of record GL379873.1, on the reverse strand, counting down.
TGAAATCCCTGTCCGTGTTTGCTCTACCCGTCTACTGTTTCAAACGGATGACGTGATCGTTAGTGTGGTTGGTGGCCTCTCTTCAAAATGACAGCCACTCCGAGTGCCTTTCTGGTTTTCCATGTGCAAGAACATTACATTACATTGGAGTTACAAAAGCACGTCAACCGATCCGTTTTTTTTATTAACTCACATTCTCTGGTGCGGCTATTTCTCATCGAAGGGCACCTTAATTCAATTTTTGCGGCCGTTTTTTGCGCCAAAGTTTCTAAAAAATTGGAACAAAGTGACATTTTTTTAAACTGAGCTAGAAGCAATGAGATACATGATGACAAAAACATCGGCTACTGTCGTAACCGACGAAGAAGAAGAGGAATGAGGTCAAGCCATCAATCAAAGAGGAGCAGTAGTTTGTCAAAGCAGAATCACCAGTTGTCGGCGCCAGTTGCCAAACCAGAGTCACCACAATCAATCAAGATAAGAGGAGCCGCGCCAGAGTCAGTGGGAAGAGGATAACCAAAGGACAGCAGATGTGTAATCAGGAAAGAGTGCATCATGAGGAGAGGATAGGAGAAGAAGAGGCGGAGCAATGCCGAAGATTTCAGTATAAATAACCCCTCTAATTACACTTGAGCACCCATTCGTGAATACCCCACTTTCATTGTGAAACCCCAAAACGTTTGTCACATCATTTCCTGATTTGTCAATTCTTCAAGTATATTTCCCATCGAGTATCCAGTTATCTGTTCAGTATATTTTCTTATTAATAAAAGTATTATCTAAGTCTAGTATTCCCAAGAACAAGAACAAGGAGACAAGGGTGGAACCCTTTCATGGTGCATCGAAAGGATAAGAACCCGAGCAGCCAGCCAAGGTGAGTATTTTTCTTGTTTATTTAACCCAGTATAGTTTTATTTAACCCAGGATAGTGTGTGTTTATTTAATCCAGTATAGGTTGTAGTAAGACATTGTAGTAACAAAGTGGTCTAGGATATATATATATATATATATATGAAGGAGTATAGTCAAGTTATAAATGAGTCCGAGTTGAGCCCCGAGTTTTTGAGCCCCGAGTTTTTGAGCCCCGAGTTTTTGAGCCCCGAGTTTTGAGCCCCCGAGTTTTTGAGCCCCGAGTTTTGAGCCCCCGAGTTTTTGAGCCCCGAGTTTGAGCCCCCGAGTTTTTGAGCCCCGAGTTTTGAGCCCCCGAGTTTTTGAGCCCCGAGTTTGAGCCCCCGAGTTTTTGAGCCCCGAGTTTGAGCCCTGAGTCCCCGAGTTTTGAGATTGAGCCCTGAGTCCCCGAGTTTTTGAGTTGAGTCAAGCCGAGTTGAGTTGAGTCCCCCGAGTGAGCCCCGAGTTGAGTTGAGTTGAGCCGAGTTGAGTTGAGTCCCCCGAGTGAGTCCCGAGTTTTGAGTCGAGTCCGAGTTTTGAGCCGAGTTTGAGTGAGTGAGTCGAGTTTTAGAGTTTAGTTTCGAGCCCGAGTCTGAGTTTAAGTGAGAGAGTATAGCCGAAAAAATTACAAAAAATGACGCAAGTTGAGGAAACCGAATCATTTTTGGAAGGAAGAGAATTTGAGTATTTAACTTTGAGAGAGAGATCTAGAAATGAAGCCAGTATGCTAGTATTAGGAAGAAACTTTATGAGTAATAAAATTAACGAGTTTAAGACCAAGTCAACTCAGTATGAAAAAAATTGCAAAGAATTTAAAAAGCCAGCAACGTCATTGAGTAATAAGGACAAGGCAGCAGCGCATGCAGATATAAGTACAGCATGTTATGAGATGAGTAAAGACCTAGAGGAAGAGTGGATAAATTTACAAAACTGTTTAATAGGAACCATAGAATCTTTTAATAAGATACAAGGTAGTACAGTAATAGGAGTACAAGCATCCTCGTTAATTAACAACTGGGAGGACGAAATAGGCATAGCGGAAGAAGGATATAGAGAAACGGTTAAGCAGCTAATAAGTAGACACGAAAAAGCGAAAGAAGCAGCACTAGGATTAGGATTTAGAGTCCCCCACGAGAATATAGGAAACCAAGAACTAGTAAAGGACATTGAGGAGAAATTCGTAAAAGTAAGTAAGTCATTAGAGGCACAGGGAAGTAATTATGTACAGAAGAAAGTAGGAAGCTCTATCTTGTCAAATAAGAATATAGTATTAGAAGACTTTGATGGAGAGCCTGAGAACTGGAGTACATTCTATGATATATTTAAGCCAATAGTAGAGGAGAATTCAGAACTTTTAGAAGTAGTAAAGTTTGCCCTTCTCAAGAAAGCATGTAAAGGGAAGGCAGGAGATATGATAAAAGTATTCACCAGCGCAGAAAATTTCAAGGAAGCGATAGATAGGTTAAAAAAGAACTATGAGGATAAGGATAGGCGGTTTACCATGCTATGGGATCGGCTCGAGGAACTTAGACCAGCCAAAGACCAGGTAGCAAGCATGAGGAAAACAATTAACGAAGTAGCAGCTATTGTCGCAGCGCTAAAAAGAGTAACCGATATAGAAACCTTAGCCCTCAGACAGTTAGTTAAGAGAAAATTCCCTAGGAAAATCCACGAGGAATTAAGTAGAGCCGAAGATATTAAAACCACTCAGGATATGGTAGATAAGATAGAACAGACCATAAATAGGGAAGAAAGAATAGAAAAGGATATGGTTAGTACCCAAAATATGAGTAAAACCTTCATAACGCAACATGAGAATCCCGATAGAAACCGCTCAATGAGGTATAGAAGTAGGTCGAATAGCGAACCTCGCAGCAGGGAGCAAGGTAATATAAGACACTGGAGAGGCAATGAAATGAGAAATAGAGACAGGAATAGACAGAGTAGTAGGACCCCTAGTAGACCACAAAGAGGGTACTATGCAGCATCAGGAGGAAGGGACCGTTCATGGTCAAGAGGAAGGGATTTTAGAAAGTCCCCACATCCAAACAAGCAATCTAGTGATTGCCTGTTCTGTAGTAAGGACCATAGGAGTAGAGATTGTAGAAAAGTAAACACAATAGAAGAGAGAACAAAATATTTTAGAGAGAATAGAATGTGTTTTAACTGCGGAAAAATGGATCACGCAGCAAACAAATGTAGTGGAGGAGCATGCTATCAGTGTGGGAAAAACCACCATAACTCCTTATGTAGGAAGAATAAAGTAAGGACAGATAGCAGTGAAAGTAGTAGAGAAGGAAGAGATAGAAGACGCAGCTATAGTAGAGAAAGCAATAGATACAGTAACCGAGACCGAAGCAGAGACAGCAGTCGCGGAAGAAGAGACTATGACCGCAGAAATAGGTACGATAATAACTATAGAGATAGAAATCGAGATTATAACCGCGATGGAAGTAGGCAAAACAGCGCGGATAGAAGCAGAAGCAGCAGCTCAGAGAGATATGTAGGAAATAATAGGACGTATAGAAATACATACAGTAACAGTTATAGTAGAGCAAACACAGTAAGATCAAAAGAAACTAGACTCATGACAGTAACAGGGAGACTAATTTCGGAGCCTAGTAAGACATATCCAAGAAAAAGAACGAAAGAGGCTAGAACACTGATCATCCTGGACACAGGAGCGGATCAAAATTATATTGAGGAAGGACTAGCCGAATTTCTAAGAGCAAAAATTGTCGAGAAAAATAAGACAATTACATTAGCAACAGTAGGAGAAGAAAAAGAAATACAGTCTCACAAAGTGAGAGTAGAGCTATTAACTGAAGAAGGAATTGTTAGAGTCGAAGCGATGACTATCCCCAGTATAACTACAGGATTCAAACGTACCAGTATAGATAGAAAAGAGAAAGAATATTTATATAAGAAAAGAATACGGTATGAAGTACCGAGAGAAACAGAAGCAGGACTACTAATAGGGGTAGACACCTTCTGGAAGCTTATGAAGAATAAAGACTACATAAAACTTCCAACAGGAAGAACGTTAGTAAGTACTAAGTTAGGAAACGTAATCTGTGGATCCATAAGATACGTAGAAGATGAATATAATAGGAGATATTTGTTAGCTAAACATAGTAAAGTCACTATAAGTGACAAAGAAGAGGACAAAACATTAGAAATCACGGGAGAAGAGCATTCCTCGCAGAAATATATAGGGATTACCGAAAACCCCGTAAGTCCCAAAATAGAAGAACTTAAGTACCCAGTATACGACGACGAAAAGTTAAAAGGAGAATATAGAGAATATACGTACCGCCTGAGAGAAGGATTAAAATACGGAAACAGAACCGTAGAAGTAAAAACGAAGAATAGAGAAAACATCAAACGAAGAATAGAACAGTTGATACCATCAGAAATAAGATCCAATTCAGATAACACCAGCCACCAAGTGCCAGAGCAACAGTATATTGTTCCGAAAGAGGATAAAGAAGACTACCAGGAAAGAAGACAAATGCATTGCCACCAGCAGGGAATGTGTCGGAGCTGCTGCCCACAGCCGCAAGGATATCATCTATGTATGCAAGGTCCTCAGCAGCACTTCCACCCTCCAGCACCTCAACCGTATTACTCATACCCTTATACCCCCCAGCATTACTTACCCCAGCCATATCAATGTTTGTCTCAGTTTCCACCCCAGCAGCAATACCAGCATTACTCACCACCAGAATATAACCAATACGACCAAATCAATCAGAATAGAAACCGTAGCATTAGTCCTCCACAGTATAATAATAGGCCTAGAAATTCTAGTTTTGGAAGCCCGCCCCGATTCCCCAGACGTAGCTCACCAGTCCAGTATAGAAAAGATAGAAGCCCAACTCCCCCACGAGAGAAAAAATGCCACTTGTGTAGAGGCCCACATTTAGCTCGTAACTGCTGGAACAGCACTGCCGCAATTAGATTAATCAGAGCAGATCTAGCAGGGTTGTGCATAATCTGCCTGAATAAGGATAGACACAAACCTGAGGAATGTAGATTCAATAACCCAGGTAATAAGTATCTTTGCAAGCGGGGCTGTGTAGGATTCCCTCCCCATGCCATTAGTTTATGTGTAGGAGATAGGGTATCCCCAGACTCAGAATCCTCAGGATCAGTAAGAAACGGAGAAGGAGAGGTGGAAGTATCTGCCAGAGACGCAGCCACAGAAAGGAGCACCAGGGAGCCAGAAGAATTAATCAAAAAGGGTGATGAATTAGCCACGAAGGAGTAGACATACCACCAGGATAATATAAATATATAAACTCAGTATAATTCAACTTTAAACAGGATAATTTCTTCATCAGTATATATATTTTATCAGTATATGAAATTAAAGAATAAAACAGTATATCTATTCTTCTTGAATTAAAAACACCACCAAGGCTTGAAGGAACAATAGGAGAGTTTCTAACATTTATATAAAGACACTCACCCACTAAAAAATAACAATAACAAAAATTCATTAACACCCACCCACATCCCGTCCCAAGACCCCATCAGAATGATTAAGAATGAATCATAAGAATAGTTTTATTGTTGCCGCCCCGGCGGTATCAGAATTAAAAAGAAACAATGTGTAGAGATATTTTAGAACCCGTAGATACCACAAATTTTTAAGAAACCCCATAGGATTTACACAAATATACCGAGATCCCGTACCAAATTCTAGAATCCCACCTCTCAAAAACAGTTTTCAGGAAATCATATTTGGCCCTTCGTAAGAATTAATCCGTAGCTATAAATGATAAGAATCAAATAAAAGTTATATAGAACCTCTCTCAGAGACCCTTTATCATGTATCCCAGTAGCAGTGTCCAAGAGCAGTCAGCTGATAGCCGGAGAGCAGGACAGCAGAAACCCAGAGGAGGGAAATAAGAAGGACACGAGGAAGAGAGAGAGAGACCACCCAGGATGATTTTCGCTGTCGCCGGGAGTGTCGTAACCGACGAAGAAGAAGAGGAATGAGGTCAAGCCATCAATCAAAGAGGAGCAGTAGTTTGTCAAAGCAGAATCACCAGTTGTCGGCGCCAGTTGCCAAACCAGAGTCACCACAATCAATCAAGATAAGAGGAGCCGCGCCAGAGTCAGTGGGAAGAGGATAACCAAAGGACAGCAGATGTGTAATCAGGAAAGAGTGCATCATGAGGAGAGGATAGGAGAAGAAGAGGCGGAGCAATGCCGAAGATTTCAGTATAAATAACCCCTCTAATTACACTTGAGCACCCATTCGTGAATACCCCACTTTCATTGTGAAACCCCAAAACGTTTGTCACATCATTTCCTGATTTGTCAATTCTTCAAGTATATTTCCCATCGAGTATCCAGTTATCTGTTCAGTATATTTTCTTATTAATAAAAGTATTATCTAAGTCTAGTATTCCCAAGAACAAGAACAAGGAGACAAGGGTGGAACCCTTTCAGCTACCAACTTTATGAACTAACATCAAACATTCAACAACAACGTTTATTATAAACTGAGATTTGATGAAAGATAGGGAGAGAGATCCGATTTAACACAGGAGTATGATTAGTACCAATATGGTATCACATATTTAACAGGGTATAGTTCTTCGGGATTGTTCCGGCTCCATAGGTAGTCTTTTCGTCAAACGGACAATTGATTTTGTTACCGTCGACCACAAACTTCTTGGTGCACTTGTCGCACATGGTGTGCCCGCAGTCTGAAATAACAATGAGTTTAAAAGTGGTTCAGAACAGAGGATACAAAAAAACTGACCAAGAATTCTCGGGACACTGTCCCCAACTTGACTCCATTGCACATGGCACAGTTCACATTGCTTCCATGGTCGAGCCGCTCCGCCATTGGCTCCAGATTGCCATTTCTCCAAGGTCTCGGATCTGTTGAGGAAGTGAGCCGAGAGAGCACGTGTTTGATTCAGACTTTTCTGAACCATCACTTTCCTCTCAAACTTCTTTGTGTCCTTCTCATGGGTCGTCTTTTTCTTGCGCTCCTCGCAATCTTCGATGGCAAACTTCTCAAGAGTCGTAATGTTCTCCTCTTTGGTCGTTTGATCCGATTCTTCCAGTTCTTTGATTTCTTTCGTTTGCTCCGCAATCATCTTCTCACGTTTCTCCTCATGAGCCGTCTTATCCCGAATACACTTCTCCACCTCGGCCTTCAGTCTTTGCACGTCGGCGGCAGTGTAGATGGCACGTGGTGGTGCCGCTTTGGGGGCCTTTGGGGCTGGCTTTGGTGGTTTCACGATGGCAGTCTTCTTGGTGTTGGGGACCTTTTGAACGGCGATCGGCTTCTTTTCCTCCTCCTTTTTTATCTTGCCAGAAGACGACGTTCCCGCTCCTTCAGAAGAATCGAAACGCGAGCTACGGCGGACCATGTCAGCAATGAGATTTAGAGTTATCTGGAAGAAAGAACTGAAGGTTGGTTGGAAAAAAGGGGAAAAAGAAAAGAGATTGAAAAATGGGAGAATGAGTCAAACCGTATAGAATTGATCAACGCGCGCCAAAATGGTAGATCAAAAATAGGTTGGCCAATTTGAAAAAGGTAGATCATAGATCAAAAACGCGCGTGGCAGAAAATATTCTAATGAAACAAAGTAGGCCTAGAGGTCAGTTTTCGAAAAGTGTCCCAATTAGTCATCTTTTTATGTTTACATTGACGAGTGACCTCGACTAGTTTCCAGAGAGTGCGGTCTCTCTTGTCTCATACCAGCTGGCGGGACGGAGATAAATGCAACAATAGTGGCACATTGTCTTGTCAGCGATTTTTAAAGGCGCAGATAGTTTTGAGAAAAGATCTCGACGGGAACTGTGAACAACATTCGTTTCGAGATATTTTGCGAAAGTCGGTGCGCCTTTAGAAAAGTTAGGCGCTATACGATATAGCTTCATTTCCCTGTATGGTTTTACTTGCTTTACTAACAAACTAGGATGTGATTGAAAAGGAAGAAGATGATGATAACTGAGAACCTAGACCAATAGTTCAACCGCAAAAACGATGACAAAAAGAAAGAAAATCAATGAGAGAGCCACCACTGACATACATACATACATAATGAACGGTGTAGTGAGCGAATATGAACTGGATTAGTTAATCTGGTCATCCACAATAAAGAGGAGAGAGATCAAGAGAAACAGAGGCAATAACTTTTGGGAAAATACTGTGAGATGGCAGATGGTGAGGGCTATAAAATCATTAGGTAGGTCAAAAAATATATTTTGGGAATGAAGAGGTTCTAGAAGATTCCAAATGACACTTGTTTTTTTTGGTGAATTGCCACCATAGAATCAAAAATAATTTATTGCAAAAAGAGATCAAAGTGTACTCAACCAACTCGGCGATAACACTGCAGTGAACAATGCTCCATTTGACAAAACAGTTGGAGAAAGAGCATAAGGATTCAGAACGAAAGCTGACACAAATGGAGGAGATAAGATCAAAGGCGACAATACAAACGGTGATAAGATAATTGGTGTGAGCAAATTGGGCACACCGATGAAAGGCGATAATGCGAATGGGGATAAAATGATCGGGGTCAGTGCAACAGGCGAAAGAATGAATGGAGTTAGGACAAATGGGGAGAGGACGAAAGGGAGTCCGACTCCAGGTGACAGGACCACCGGGACAAGACATAGAGGGGAGAGAATGACAGGTGAGAAGACGATGGGTGATAAGACGACAGCTCCAAGAATACGAGGACTGACTAAGACTGGGACAAATACCCAGGGTGATAATATGACATTTCCGTAAATTGACGGGGAGAAAATCAGAGGTGCAAGGAGGAGAGGTGACAGGATAATGGATTGGGAGGCTGTTTCAGGAACACCGACGAAGGAAGTGAGGAGAATTGGCATCAGGACGAGGTCTTTCTGAAATTATTTATGATTGCAGCTCTTCTATTAGAGGTATTGGTAGGTAAGACCCCTGTGGTATTTGATCTCCTCATTCTTTGTGTCCTGATCAATCTCTCAACTTTTCTCTTTTGTTTTTGCAATAAAAATTTTTTGTGTGTCCCCCTATTTCCGTGCAACATCTCTTCAAAAAGACTAAACAATGACCTCGTGATGTCATTGATCATTTTGTAGAGGTGATTGGGTACAAAATGATACGATTTTTGTTGATTTGGAAATATCATGTGGCAAAAGTACAGTACCTTCCTTGATATTTCAAACTTCATCTCCTCATTTGCAATGAGTCGAATATTCTCCTCGATTTTGTCCGGCATACTTTCAGGAGAGATCCCACGAAATTTCTCAAGAGCTTCAGAATTATTGAAAGGAGAATTGGGCCCGTAAATGGTTTCCAGCTGGTTGTCATCCATGATAGTGTAACCAGTTTGGTTCATGGAGTGCATCTGGAAAACACTTGTAGAATTGATGAATCATGAATAAGTTTACTGGAACTTAAACCAAGATAAATGCCCTTCTATCGTAGCAGACATCCGGACACCTGAACCCACCTGTTCTGCACTCAACGACTTATAAAATCCATCCAACAAATCCAGCTTTCCAGCTTCATACTCTCCATAAATCTGCGTTGCATTCTCCTTGGAAAAGTACAACGGCTTCCCATCCTTATCCGTAAAATCTTTCATCCTCTCCTTCTCTTCTTCATCTTTTTCAGCTTTTCTCAACTTCTCCACAGTCTCCGTGACTCCAGAAGCTTCCAACACAAAGTTCATCCATTCCTCCTGACCTGTGTCCTCCATAAGTTTTAGAGCCTTGGTCAGACTGATTTCTCTATCAGTCTCCGAACCTTCTCCATGTAGAGATAGAATGGAAGGGGAGAGGAGGGATACCTAAAACTGAACATTTAATTTTTGAACTCCTATCTCTCTGATCTTCTTCTTCCTTCCTGTTCCCTCATAAATCCCTCTCACCGTATCATTGGCCACTTCATCGGGAAGTATGCTCATAAATTGTGGTGATAAAAGTGCAATCTTCTTGTCGTCTAATGAATCGGCGCCTTTTTTGTTGCCCGCCGCCATCATTCCGATTTTGATAGCTGCAACAAAACATGATGATAATGATGATGATAAGAGAGGGGGTATTAAGGGATAGATGACCTAAAAAAAAAAGAACACAGGCCTTTTCATTCATTCTGTATAGGTTGTCTGGCTTTTGTGGCAGTTTTTTGCTTGGTTTTAGATTTTGTATAGGTTAGAGGCTATAGGTTTTGGCTTAGGTATCTCAAAACTGTTCATTTTCATCAAGTAGTTGGTTTTTAGTAGAAGTTATCCGGTGCTTCAAAAAAATATATCTCCAATAAAACTGCATCTCCCCCGACTTGTTTGGGCTCACATTTGCCTGATGGGCAACTTGCCACCACCTCATGGGCAACTTGCTGTTTTTTTTCCGAGTCTTTGAGAAAGCATCGAAGCAGGATTTTTACGGATAAGCTATTGCTTTAGTTTCATGTCATTTTTAATTTTTTTTCTGAAATCGCTCGGTGCCTTGCCCACTTTCTGCCCATTCACCTTGCCGAATCAACTTGATTGGTTCATTCAAAACCCTATCCTCCGGACTCATCGTCGCCATCATCTCCTTCGCATCTTTGGCATCCTGTTCCTTTTCACTCAACATCGGTTCGTCGGCAAACAAATCTTCCATTCCCTGCAAAAGTGATTAGACGGTTTTGAACGAAAAAAGGGTTGTTTAGAAGGAAGAGATGAGATACGGTATCATTTATCTCTCTTCTTCTTATAGAGTTTCTTCTCTCTATCATCAGAATCATAAGGAAGAAGACTCACTATACTCCGCATCGCCTTGTCTGGATTCAGTCCTGTCTGCTTCATCGTGTTCACAAATTTTGAGAATTTCCGTTTCATTCGTTCTTTGTTCCGCTTTTTACCCTTGATTCGGGTGCTTTCCTCTTTGATGTCTTGGATTACTTCTTGCCATCTGGAAAGTTATTTTTGCTCGATGTACTGCTAGGACAAACGGACAAACAGACAGAAATCATACAGATGTGAGATGAGTGATTGTAAACGTTTGTCACTCTGTGACAAACAGATAAACAGAAACACAGACAGACCCTGTTTTGGTTTACAGTATATTACGTCAGACTCAGTAATCAAGTTTTTAGAAGAGCGTCATGAATTCCTCATCCCAGCTGTTTAAGACCAATGAACAGTCTCCTACTAAACCTTATCTTAATATATCCCATGATATCACATTTTTTAGGGAACACCCGATTTTCCCATTTGATCTAGACTCCCCAAAACACCACATGGGGAGAATTCCATTCTATTATGCATTATTCCTCATAAACAGTGCTTCTTGTAGTTGAATGATCCTTTGAATTCTGATTTCTAATGTTTCCATTGTAAAATGAGACTAGGTTATATAATCATTTCATCGCCAGCTACCCGAGACATCTTCTTTGATAAGCATCTTCTCAATTGCGAAAATTTCGTGAAATCGACTGAGGAACTTTTTTCGAAAAATGATATCACTTTTCAACTTTTTTCTATGTCAAATATTGTGAATGACCTTCAGTTTTTTGTCTCATTTTCTTCTCTTTTTGTCGGAGAAACACAGTTTTTGAAAACGTGACTAAGAAATTGAGAATGAGAATGGACGGGGGAATACTTGGGTAAGGAAGGAAGTTAGGTGGACTTTGAACGTTAGGGAGATCAGGCCATCAAACATATTGAACCTTGAATTGAGGAAGAGGAGATGACCCGGAAATAGACAGCTACAAAGAATAGGAAGTGGATATGATGATGTGAAAAAGGTTTCTGTTTGAAGAGATCAAAAATTGTGTATCTAATGTTTATCATGAAAACGGAAGTAACAAAAAGGTTCAGACATGTTTTGATTACCGTTTTCTGTAAATTAGAAGGTCTATACGGCTTCACCTAGTCATGAAGAATTGCTCACCTCTTCGGCGCTTCCTTCTTATTCTTTCCCGCTCTTACCAACTCTGTCAACTTCCTTGCTATTAATGCCAACGGTGACAAACTCTTGTTCTCTCGAATTGTATAAGATTTCTTTGTCTGAACATTATTCCGAATTGCTTCTTGTCTTTTATTTTCCATTTCATGATACAAATTGAATCCAGAATCTCTCTTCACTCGAAATTCCTCTCCTCCAGATTTGACGTATTCGGAATAGTGATTCTGTGCAGTCTTGAAGGCCTCGTTGTCTGCTCGATTGCGTTTTCGATGGGTATTTACTGAAAAAAGTTTTAATATTACAATAGTTGGTTACTGTAACTAGACATACGCTTTGTTGTTCGAATACTGTACTGCTTCAACTTTTCATTCCTCTTTTTCAATTGATCTAGTACAGTAACCACACATTTCGCATGAGCCGTCACATTCTTCGATGCATGAATACACGTGTAATGCTCTTTTTTCTCTGCCTTCGTCATTTTTCGTTTGTTGATTCTAAAACTATCATTAGAGCATATTCGATCTCCGAAGTACTAACACATTAGTGACAACTGCTCCCATTAGTCCAGCTAGGCTCTGATCCATCCAATGTTTGTAGAGATCATCTCTCGCTTCATCAGATACTGTAATGATAGTTTTGTTGCCATCATGGGTTAGAGTGTTGACTTTTCGATGTTCCACATCATCATCTGGGATGTCTGCCACGTCTTCGTCACGGATGATGAAGTCAAGCGTCTGAAGTGTATAATGGAGTTATTTATACTTTCTTGGACTCAACTCACATCATTATTCTCCTTCCTCAACTCCTCCACGGCTGTCAAATTCACGAATGGCAAGATTTCTTTCGGTATCCTTCCATTTCTAACTTCTTCTTTCACAAATTCTGACATATTTCTGGGTTTCGAAGTCGTGAATTCCAATTTTGGGACATTTTCAGACCACGGAAAGTTATAGGGGGACACTGAATCTTCTGTGGAATTCTTATTGTCTAGGCTTCCTAAAACGAAAAGTTGAACCAAATCTCAAAAAAGGAAACCTACCACTAACAAAAGAAAGAATCGTAAATCCTAAAAATAGTTTGTTTAGTATCACCATAGTGAAAAGTAAATCTAGAAGTTTGGAAAATAGTTAACATTTATAAAAAACTTTTATTCCAACTTGACCCAATTTAATCACTAACTCTACTTGTTAGAGAAGCAATTCACTTTCCACTTAAGTAAACACTAATCCAATTAAAGCAGTTTTCGATGATGACCAAAATGTTCTTCGGGAAGAACACATAAAACACAAACATACAGTTAGGATCAAAAAGTTTTGACCCTATGAGGTTGACGGTTACTAGGGGACCATGGGATGAACATGAAGAATGCTTCAGAGCTACGGTAATTGTGTCCTGGATACTGCAGCTATTCTGGAGTTTCCATTAGCGCCATACCAAACTGGAATGAATGGCGCATGATCCAGAAGATATGGTGATTCAAAAAATTTGTTGTTTCTATACCAAAGGACAAACCAAACGGTAATCAACATTCATAAACTTTAGGACCTGATATCATTAACTTACTGTAACTTCCATGAAGGCACGGAGACTTCAGAGGTCCAGAAAATGTCAATCTTGGAACAGGGGTGACTCGAGATTTTTCCGTAAGAGTCCCTTTATAAAAAATTTGGTTGCGTACTATATGCATCCAAGCAGGATCCTCCAAAACTAAATTTCCGAAGAAGTTCCATCAAAACTGCACTCTCGTTCCAATTCCAAATACCATTTTTCAGAAGTCAACTGTTCAGACATTCCGTTGTTTACCTGTAAACTAAACTCTACTCTCTCTCAGAACTTCCCTTCCTAATCACTTCCTATTAATGTCATCCTTGATCACTGATATCCCCTATGTTCTCTTTCCTACTACAGTACTCCCTGTGACATGTCAAACAATTTGATCCGTCCGAAAACCAAAAAAATTTATTGACCAAAATGAAACAAAAACACATCAAGAAGAGACAAATTATCAAATCTTCTTCTCTCGAAACTATGAAAAACTGGTTTTAATCGAGAGGATCTTCACTCAAAAATCCGTCACGATGTCAATCGTTCTTAGTTTTGGGGGAATCCGTATGTGTCAATTACCTATGTCGTCGTCATTCAATACATTGTTTTTGAAGTTTGACGAAGAATCAATCGGGGGATTCCCTTTGAAGAAGTCTGTTGAGGGAGTACATCATGAACCTTGAAGGTCGTATGGGGGAATCCCCTTGTGGTTGATATAAAAGGAGCGGAGAGTGTAATATTATATACTAGGTCGGTTTTTTTTGTAATTCGAGACATTTTTTTAGTTGTCAGATGATGTGATTATGGGCAGGTAAGTGGAAGCTTCGGGGGTTTAGTCTTCAGATTTTGTGAACTGACGAGGTTATTATTCGTCGATGTTCTAGGAGAGAATATTCAGATTTTTTCGAGTTAAAACTGTTTGATTCAAAGTTTTGATAGAGGTTTTACTTTCGGATTAAGTGTGTAACCAATTTTATGATTAATGATGAAAAATAAATTCCGAAATGCAAATTTCAACCTTCCCGAAAAAAAACAAAATGAAAACCCTTCCTTTTCCATTCTCAACTGCAAACCCCCAAACTCCCACCCCATCATATTTTTATGTTATGATTCTTGACCATCCTCCTCTTCTTCCCTTCCCTTTTTCTGTAGAAACTATGACTAAAGCTTCAAGTCACCATCCCTGAATAAACTTGAACTTTTTCCAAAGTTTGTATGTCCTTTACCTTTATGTTATGGTTTTTTGTTTTTGTTTCTATAATTCTTTTCGATTCGAAAGAGACACCTCCTATCACCCCCAATCTCCATTTCTTCATTTCCATTTCCCACGTGACAATTCAATTCGTTATCTCTCTGAACTTCTGATAAGTACAGTATCCCATTTGTGACGAGGAGAATGGGCGTTCCATGACATCATGAAAAGATTCACACCGCCTTTCATTTAGGTTTCCCTATTCTCACTTCCTTGTCTACTTTACTTCGAATCATTTCCTTATTGTTTTTTCTGTCTTATTCTTTCCAATTCCAAATTCAAAAAAATTTTTCAGACTAGCTAATCAAATTTAATGGCTGAAGGAGGAGCCCTTCCATCCAATGGATCATGGCTTACACGAATGTCTCCACGGGCGTTCGAGCTCCTTTGCATAGTCATGTTGGGATTTGGACATTTGTGTATTATGACTGGATGTGATTCCCAGGCGTTTATTCTGGAGTCTGTGATCCATTCGATTCATGAGAGGGAGCCGGATAGGATCAATTCTCATGCGGGATATTATGGGTAGGTCAAGAAATAACCGATATGGGAAAAGCTGGCCTAGATACATCGGTTTAGAATCTACAGCTCCAAATCCGTACTCAATAAATTTTCAGTCAAGCCACCTGCTACCTTGCTTTCGTTATCACTTGCCTGGTATCCCCATCCTTCTTGTACGCCACCAGTGCCAAGACCACTCTCTTCATTGCTTCCGTCTGCTTCACATCCTTCCCACTCGGCTTCCTTTACACCAATCAATACTACTATTTCTTCTCCGCAGCGTTGAATGGTGTTGGATTTGCATGTAAGTTTCTAGGTTCAGTTTTCACATTTATCAACTATTTTTCAGTGTACTATACCGGAAATGGAGGCTACCTTACATCCCACTCCACTAGAAAAACCATCGAATCCAATGTTTCCATTTCATGGGCCATTGGCTCAAGTTGCATGATTGTTGGAGCTGGAATCATCGCACTCATCACATACTTCACTGCTGGAGCGGGAGCGGCTGGAGCAGCCGGAGCAGCAGCAACCATGACAACTGACCTGGTGTCCAATGTGACTGCAAATGTAACATCACAACATTTCGAGAGAAGATTTAGCAACACTGAAATTTACCTCCTCTTCTCTGTCTTTGCTGCAATCTCCTTCATCGGAAACGTCACATTCCTCCTCATGCCCTCCAGTGACATCGACAACTGCATTGAGTCCTCTAAAAAAATCGTGGCGTTCCGTGACGGAATCAGTCTTATGTACCGCGCGTTCCGCTCCCCAAAGATGATCATTCTGATTCCAACATTCATGCTTACCGGAGTCCACACCTCATTCTGGGTCTCCATTTATCCAACTACTCTCACTTTCAACTCTCACTTGGCTAGTATGATTTATCTCCCAGCTATCTACAGTTTGGGTGTTGGTCTTGGAGAGACAATTAGTAAGATTTTTAGTGGATGCAAGATTTTCTGAAAGAATAATTTGTTTCAGTGGGAATGCTCATCTCATTCTGCAGTAAGCGCATCAAGAACTTTGGAATGCGACCAACAATGTTCATCGGCTGCTTCTTGACTTGTCTTTATTGTGCACTTATTGTCATCTCAACTCCACCAACTGCTCCAATGCATCCAACTTCTGAGAAGCCATGGTTATTCCAGCCAACGTATGTTTTGAAATATTGATTTTCTTCGGAGCCGAAACGGTATGTTTTCAGACGCACTTTGGTATTTGTGATTGCCTTGATCGGTGGAATGTCCGACTGTTGTTTGTGCAGTGTTCGATCGGTGATTTGTGCGTTGGCAATGCCAAATAGAAGAGATCAAGCATTCTCTGTGTCGAAATTCTATCAGGCAAGCAGTATCAAAAATTCAAAATATTCCAATATTCCTTTTCCAGTCCATCGGAACCTGCGTGATCTTCTTCATCTCCCCATTCCTCAACATCTACTTCTACACCATCGGAATCCCAATCCTTTGTGTCATCGCCAGTTTCTGCTTCTTCTTCGAGACCCGTCGTATCAAACAGATGGAGAAATCACTCACAAACATGGAGTTGGATCAGGCTCAACAACGGAAAAAATCAAGCAAATATGAGACTCTTGACGAGGAATTCTAATCATTTTGTAAAATTTGAATGCTGAAAATGCTGCCGAAAGTCATAATTACAAAAAGACGCGGGTGAAACATGTTCAACTCAATCCCAAGATATACATTTTTTTTTCTAATTCAAGTTCAACATTTCATATATAATAATGCAATATAAATTCTGACTTTGACATTATTATCGTCACAATAAACGACTCTTTTCTCAACGGTTTTTGTTAATTTGATATGAAAAAGAAGGAAAAATGGGGTGATTTTCAGATGGGTCTTATCAGGGAATTGCAGTTAACTATGTGTGTTTTCATGTGCATTTCAAGATGTGTGTTCTTTGATTTGTACTGAAATTTTGGAAATTGTCAGATGGCAAGGTGATGTTGAAACAACCAGATATGCTTTTATATTAGAGGTAATGTGTTTTTAGCTCCTCCAACACAATGACATTATTAAAGGTCACATATGGTTGGTACTCAACCTCTAATATAACAACAACATTGTCAACCTCAATGCTTTCATTATGAACTACAATGTATTCCTTTCCTCCCCGCCAATCTTCGATCTCCTCTACTGTATTTTGATCGTATTCTTTTTACCCAGTCACTTAATTTTTTTGATAACTCTCCCATTCCTTATCATCTTTTCCTCCCGTTTATTCGAATTTTCTACCATGACAAACACGTGGTGTGCATATTTAATGACACTTTTGATAAGCGAAATGGATCATTCGGCGGCGAAGAGCAATGTGGCGTCTTGCCGTTTTTCTGACGGTGCTAGTCGTTCATGATGTTTTGGGAAAAGGTGGCGATCCGGAGCTTAAAATGACTACTGTGAGTTTTATTGGATTTTCTAGTTACAGAGTAATAATTTTCAGCCCCAAATCATCGAACGATGGGGATATCCAGCAATGATCTATACAGTAACCACCGATGACGGATACGTTCTGGAAATGCACAGAATTCCTTTTGGAAAAAGTGAGTTTCTTGGTTCCAAAACACTCTTAGAGGGGAGAATTACAGCAAATGTGACCTGGCCAAATGGAAAAAAGCCAGTCATTTTCATGCAACACGGACTTCTGTGTGCTTCTAGTGACTGGGTAATGAACCTCCCGGAGCAGAGTGCAGGTAAGAACAAACCGACACACAGACAGAAAAATTGATGAAATAGGATTCCTGTTCGCTGATGCTGGATTCGACGTGTGGCTCGGTAACATGCGTGGAAACACCTACAGTATGAAGCACAAGGACTTGAAACCATCCCATTCTGCTTTCTGGGATTGGAGTTGGGATGAGATGGCCACTTATGATTTGAACGCTATGATCAATCATGTTTTGGAAGTCACTGGACAAGAGAGTGTGTATTATATGGGTCACTCCCAGGGAACTCTTACCATGTTCAGCCATTTGTCAAAGGACGACGGAAGTTTCGCAAAGAAAATCAAGAAGTTCTTCGCACTGGCACCAATTGGATCCGTGAAGCACATCAAGGGATTCTTGTCGTTCTTTGCAAATTACTTCTCGTTGGAGTTTGATGTAAATTACTTGTAATATTTTCATTACCATTTAATTTTATTATGTCTTAGGGCTGGTTTGACATCTTCGGAGCCGGAGAATTCCTTCCCAACAACTGGGCGATGAAGCTCGCTGCCAAGGATATCTGTGGAGGACTCAAAGTTGAAGCGGATCTTTGTGACAACGTACTCTTCCTAATTGCCGGACCAGAAAGTGATCAATGGAACCAAACCCGTGTTCCCGTCTACGCCACCCATGATCCAGCTGGCACATCCACTCAAAACATTGTACACTGGATGCAAATGGTACATCACGGAGGAGTTCCTGCCTATGATTGGGGTACCAAGACAAACAAGAAGAAGTATGGACAGGTAAGGCTCCTGGAGAAGCTAGTGCCAATGAAAATGTAATATTACAGTCAAATCCACCAGAATATGATTTCACAGCAATCAAGGGAACTGACATTTATTTGTACTGGAGTGACGCTGATTGGTTGGGTGATAAGACTGACATCACTGATTACTTGTTGACCCATTTGGACCCCAAGGTTATTGCCGTGAGTTTTCTCTAATATTGGACATCCGGAAAAATCGATATCTTTCAGCAAAACAATCATCTTCCTGACTACAATCATTTGGATTTCACTTGGGGACTCCGTGCTCCCAATGACATTTATCATCCCGCTATTGATTTGTGTACAAAAGACTATCTTGGAAATTAATTTTTTTTATTTCCTTAAAAAAATCAATAAAAATGTATTATCTGCTTAGTTTTCCACACAAAGACCATCCTCATTATGACTTGTTTCTCCACATCTCGATCCTGGCTCGCCGACGACTTCTCCTCTTGGGAATTGACCGCTGGAAATCCATAATTAAGAAACACGTCACTGTGAAAAAAAAACTCACTATGGTCCAACAAGACAAAGGTATTTGTACTCGAGATGATAGGTGAACACTGGATAATGTTCTTTCATTTCGATATCAAATTGACATGGGAACGGAACACATCCAATTTTCGATTGAAGTGGATTGATTCTCTCAAAAAAGTAGGCGGTACGGCCTGCCAAACTATCGAAAGCTTTGGTCGATGCTTCAACATCTTTGGCATGTTTCTCGAACCACGCCGCCCATCCTCTCTCGTACTCTTCGGCGTCACGATTGCCCTCATGGTAGAAGTAGCGGTAGTTGTAGGCGGGGGTTAGGGCGAGACAATGTTGATCTTTGAGGGAGTACGCTTTGTCGACCAGTTCTTGGGACCACTCCTGCAATAAGCAAACTGAACATGATGCTATTCAGATATTTTCTCTTTACCAGTTTCCATGTATTCGAAATATTTCCCGCTTTGGCCAACGTTCTCCGAACCGTATTCAAATTATCGACAAACTCCTTTTGATTCAGTTGATATTGACGCTTCTCCCGAATTGCAAATCCAAAAATCCCCTGGAGCAGAGAGGAGAGAAGCACAGTGCAGCAGAAGATGGAAAACTTCATCGTTCGTCAGAATGAACTAACTTTGTGGAGTTTCTCCTTCTTTTATAGGGGAAGATGAAGATCAAATGTTGTGATAAGAAGAAAAAACAAAACAAAAAAAATAGAACAGACACAACAAAAAGTTCTGTCTGGAAAAAAATATTATTTATTTCGTGAACTTTCAAATAATCACTAAACCAGATATACTCGAAAAAAGTTTCTCTTGAGAAGATTATTGATTAGTTTCCAAGTTTCTGAAAATCAATTTCGTTTCCAACAAAAATGACGACACTAAATGGTCTTCTGATGGTTCTCGTTCTTCTTCATGGAGCAGTCTCACAAGCACCGTCAGCAATCACCTTGTCAGAAAAAGATGAATTCTTGACTCTTTCTATTGAAGAGTTTCTCGAGAAGAGGAATGATGACAGAAGAGTTTTCGCGTTTGAGGACTATATTGGAGATATGAATATGTTGGTGAGTAGGAGGGTGGGATTAATAGAGGACACAGTTTTTCACGTCTGTTTTCGGTAGATCATCAACGCTTAGAAATATTTTCTTTTTGAAAGAGATAAACCGATTTAAAAATACAAAAAATCCACTTTTGTTGCCGAGTTTTCTCCGCTACGTGGACACACGTGGAATTATTTTTCTATGTTTTTCATCGACTTTCTAGGTCTTCGGTTGGATAAACAATGTAATTAAATTTGCCACTTAGCCAAGTAACTTTTTTCACAAAAGTGCATATTATTTTTTTCCAACGGTATATCTCATTTCAGAGCGATATCCGGCATTTGCATCAAAAAAGACATTTTTTTAAAAAGCGCTAATCTATCGGAATAGAAGATAAGAGTGTGACTTCAGTTCTCTTAGCTTTCAATTTCCAGAGTTACTCTAAGGACATAGAAGATAAAATCAAACAAATGCCACACAACTGCTCAAACATAACAACTCCGTACGGTTATCGTTGGTTCCAAACCGGTGGCAACGAAGCAGCTCGAAAATGGGAAGAAGAACTGTTCGGATTTTATCGACTCAACTATTTCCGAGAAGATATGGATATCAAGAAATGGTTTAATAATGCAGTGTTCATTGAATATCTTAATCCAATGATCGAAAGAATCGGATGTGCTAAGTACGAGTGTTATTACAAGGATGACAACGGAGGCTTTACGCGTTATAGGAGCTACACCTCCCTTTGTGTCGTTACTCCATCTTAGTGAGTGATTGAATCAAAAAGCACAGTAATAATGTTTGCATTTTCAGTAAAGAGACGTTCATGAAGTTAACTAACGCATGGCCAGGAAAAGCTTGTCGAAATAAACGAGTCAATATTGCGGGATTGTGCAAGGAACCTATCGTTAAGAAACAGGCATCTCAATGAAAGTGTCAGATTGTGAATATTTTTGAATAAAGATAGATATTTTCGGTATTAATTGAAGTTATAACTGAAAAAAGAGAGATTTGTGGTCGATAACCTAACAAGAATTGGAACGGAAGTGATAGAAGTGATAAGATGGAAATCTCCGAGAAGTGGAAATTCAAATGAGATGAAACTGATATCCGTGACGTCTGGCGATCAGGAATTTCAAATGAAAATTCTCGATTGTCTGTGTATGTGTTCGAATCGTTTGGATTGTCAGTTCAATTTGGAATTTCAACTTTTTTAATTAAAAAAAAACTTTTTGGGCTTCTAAGCTTTTATTGGGTGCCATTTTTATGAATGTTGCATTTTCGAAAAATTTGAAAAACTCCAATAAGTTCACTCTCAATATGAAATTTGTTTCAAAAAATACAAAATAGTGATCTTTCTCTTCTTGCTACTATTCCCTTCTATTCCACTTTTTCTTCACGTGAAACCCATCTCGAAACCACAGAACCCACTTTTCGGAGGGTATTCCCCCGAACCCTAATCGGCTCACAACTTCACACTTCACTCCGATTTTTGTCTGAAAATCTGAAAAATTCTTCGAAAACTATGTAAACCTTTTGTGCACATATTGCATCATATACGGAAAAATCATTTGCATAATTTCTAGGGGATTCCCTACTTTGTACGCAGATTGACCTGAAAAGTATAAAATGTTTGACCAGACTGGGAGTTTTCAGACAGTTCAATTTTTCTTCTCATTGCTCATTGAGCCTGGCTTGCTAGAAGTTTCAAGCTTCATTTTCTTGCCAATAGCCTCATTCATTCGTTTTCGTTGCAGCCAAAATGAACACCCCAACAAAGTCATCAGATGGAGCTGTTGCAACAACTCGAAGGTTTGAGTTGTTGTGCGTCATGATGCTCACTTTTGGGCAATTGTGCATTATGACCGGATATGATTCACAGTCGTTCATTTTGGAGTCGGTGATTCATTCGATTCATGAGAAGGAGCCGGAGTGGATCAGTCCCTATGCGGGATACTACGGGTAAGTTCTGGATCCAGAAACTCTAAAACCATGAATCTTACGGTTCACATTCTAGCTGATAGGAGCATTATGAAGTTGTACACTATATTAACTTTTCAGCCAAGCAGTCTGCTATCTAGCTTATGTCACTGCTTGCCTCTTTTCCCCTTCCTTCCTTTATGCTACCAGTGCAAAAACGACTCTCTTGATCTCCTCAATCTGCTTTACATCTTTCCCATTAGGCTTCCTTTTCACCAACTCTTACTATTATTACTTCTCATCTGCATTGAACGGAATCGGGTTTGCTTGTAAGTCTTTTAGTGGTTAAGGGTTGCCATAATATCTGGAATTCAGTTTACTATACGGGTAACGGCGGGTACATCACATCCCATTCAACACGACAAACCATTGAATCCAATGTTTCTCTCTCCTGGTCTTTTGGATGTTGTTGGTAAGTGGAGAATTACGAGATATAATCCTAAATTTTCAATTTTCTAGTATGATCGTTGGCTCAATTATCATGGCAATCATCACTTCGGTCACCCAGGATCAAGTCGTCCCAGAAGCTTTAGATTTTCTCAATGAAACCCTGAACTCTACTATTGGAGGACATGGAATTGAAAGAAGATTCGGAGATAATGAAATGTAATATCTCCGAAAAAGCAATTTTCAACTCATAATTTCAGTTACCTCCTCTTCTCAGTTTTTGCTGCCATCTCATCCTTAGCCATTTTCACATTCATGTTAATGCCTTCTCAAGATGTCTCGAATTGTATTGAGTCTAGTGAGAAACATGTCAGTTTCAAGGAAGGAATGAGATTGATGGCTGATACTCTGACCTCCTCGAAAATGTTCAAATTGGCGCCAACATTTCTTCTAACTGGAATTCACACCTCCTTCTGGTTGTCTGTTTTTCCGACAACCCTCACTTTCAACATGCACAACTCAAAACTGATTTATCTTCCAGCAATTTACGGTTTTGGAGTAGGAGTTGGAGAAACAATAAGTGAGTTTTAAACTCGAATTATGGGTCAAAAAAGAAGTTCCAGTGGGCATCATCATCTCCACACTGAGCAAGCGTATCAAAGATTTCGGTTTGAAACCCACAATGCTCATTGGATGTGTGCTCACCACTGTATTCTGTTTCCTGGCTCTTCTCTCAACTCCGTTCAATGCAACTGTGACACCAAGTCATGAGGAGCCACTCTTGTTTCAGCCAAAGTGAGTGAATCTTTCCTTGAATACATGTAATTGAAAATGACTTTTCAGCCGAGTAACGGTTTTCATGGTTGCATTGATTGGTGGAATGTCGGATTGTTGTTTGTGCAGTGTTAGATCGGTGATTTGTGCATTGGCAATGCCGAAGAGAAGGGCTCAGGCATTTTCTGTGTCAAAGATTTACCAGGTAAGTTGACAGCGACAGTAAAACCAATGACTCCCGAATTCCAGTCGCTTGGATCCTGTGTCATCTTCTTCATATCTCCATTCCTCAACCTCTATCATTACGTCTTCGGAATCCCTATCCTCTGTTTATTCGCCTGTGTTTTCTTCTTCCGTCAAGCCGGTCAAACTCAAGTCATGGAACGAAAACTAACACAAGAACTAGAAGAATCTGAGAAGAGAAGGATTGCGAAAGAGTTGGAAGCCATGCAGAAAATTTGATAATTTCTTTTGGAGTTTTAGAATTTCAAATTCGTGCATTTATTTCTTAGAACGAATAAACAAGTGGTTACAAAAAAGACTATTCCAAATTTTCCAAATTTCAGTCAGGAGAGTCGGATGTCACTACCGGGTTCTTCCCGGATCATTCTCAACTCATTCTTGACCAAACACCAAGAAAATTAAAAGAAATAGAGACGCGGATGGTAGTTCAAATATTCAATAATTGAACAGAGGGCTATTGCCGTTTTGTTCACCAGGACGAGCCTTGGGTGGCGATCTCAATGGTATAAAAATCCTAAACTGAGATGTGTCCTTCCAATCCTTCCCAGTGAGTATAAAATCTACACCAATTATTTTCTGGTTGTCATTTCACAGCTGTGTTTTCCCAGAGGACGTACACTTTATTGATCCTAGGTCAACCTGCCTGCTGACTCCGCCCCCTTTTCTCCAACCTCTTTCTCCATTTCCCATTCATTCATTACCCATTTCTTCTACAATCATGGTTGTTCCTCTCTTACGTCTCCCCGAAAATGCCACTCGTCTCGTTCTTCAAATCATGGAGGTCAAAGATTCGTAAGTTTGTTTTTTATACTGATTTCAATTGATTCAAATATTTCTTCAGGTTAGCGCTATCAATTTTATCGTATCAAGTCCGAGATCTGGTTCGAGACACATTGAACAATATCAAACCATTAATAATAACAGTAGACGTCGGAAGAATCATCACAATCAAAGTGTCCGATTTGTTTTTGGTCCAATTCTACACAGTCAACAAGGACCGGCAATGCAAAATGTTCACTCCTAGAACAGCGATGGTATCCATTGGGAATGAAAGAAGAAGTCAGAAATGGAAAAATCCAAAAATGAAGATCAAGGATTGGCTGGATCACTTGAATTACGTCTTCAAACAGAATAAGACTGATTTGATGAATTTCAGTCCTGGTTTCGAAAGATTTGATTTTGAAGCCTTGCGAAGAAACATTCAGTCAGTGAAAGCGCTTAAAATACCTGAAGGTCTATCACATGAACAATCAAAGATGATATTTGAAAAGTTCTTTCACATTTTCGAATTTCCATTCTTGGAGAACAATGTGTTTGGGAATCGTGAAGAATTAAGAAAAGCTCTCCCGTCCAGTTATGATAATCTTATTTTCGGATGCAATGAGCGTGTGACAGAATTCCGTCTAGACGATTTATTGATGATCAACATTCGGCAAATTTTCCTGATTGGTGAAAGCTTGACGGAAAAAGAGCTAAACCAATTCTTCAAGCTTTGGATGGCTGGCACGACTTCGATTCCTTTTTCGTTGCATTTGAAATATCCATCAAACACAGTCATCGATAAGAAAGAAGTGCTCAAAGGAATCAACTACCTTGAATACGAGGACGACAGAGTTTTGACCGTTACGAACTATTGCGGAGAAAAAGATGTCAAAGCAGGACTCGCTATTCATGGGAAGAACGGCAACAAAGCAGTAATTCAATTCAAAAACTCTAATAT
>GL379873.1:411105-469999 GCA_000143925.2 Caenorhabditis brenneri | reverse complement strand
CGTTTTTCTCTCCCCGACTTTTCATTTTGATTGATCGTCCTGCCACTACAGGAAAAATGAATCAACGGAGATTCGAACTTTTGTGTGCTGCCCTTCTGGGATTTGGTCAGCTATCTATTATGACGGGGTTTGATTCGGAGTCTTTTATTCTGGAGTCTGTAATACATTCCATTCATGAGAGAGCGCCGGAGAGGATCAGCCAATATGCAGGATATTATGGGTATGTACAGCTATCAAACCTGCAATTGAACCAAAAACCAAAAAAAAAATTTCAGTCAAGCCGTAATCTACGCATTCTACATGGTTGCTTGCATGTTTTCCCCATCCATTATAGCAGTGTCAACTCCGAAAATCAACCTGGTGACTGCTGCAATCTTCTTCACAGCCTTCCCATTGGGATTCTTGTTCACCAATTCTTATTACTACTACTTTTCATCAGCACTTCTCGGGATCGGTTTTGCATGTAAGAATCTTTGCATTTTTGTTATATTTTCTAAACGTTGACTTTATTTCAGTGTTCTACCAAGGCCAAGGAGGATACCTAACATCTCATTCTACTAGGAAAACTATTGAATCCAATGTTTCCATCTCCTGGTCTGTTGGATGTTGTTGGTAAGATTAGGGCTCCCGTGCTTCTCAATTCAAGTAGACTAAATTTTAGTATGATTCTCGGCTCGGCTATCCTGGCAGGTATTACAAAATTGAGTGCCGAAGACACTAAACATCTGATGGAAGCATTGAATACTACAAGTGAATCACATAAGATGGAGAGAAGATTCAGTGACACGGAGATGTAAAACACTATCAGAATTGGCAAGAAAAAATCCACAATAATTTCCAGAAACCTTCTGTTCACCGCTTTCACAGGAATCTCAGTTATCGGAATCATCACGTTCTTTGTAATGCCATCTCGTGACGTGGAAAACTGTATTGAAAGTAGCTCGGAGAAGAAGGAAACTTTCATGGGAGCACTCAGTAAGCTCCGAACTACTTATGCTGCAATACCTAGTTATTTCAGAACTAACTTGTTCAACCATTGTCAATTCAAAAATGGTTCAACTCATCCCACTCTTCTCACTCTGCGGACTCAACACATCGTTCTGGTTGTCAGTTTTTCCCACGGCTATGAGTTTTACCAAACAGAATTCTCATTTGATCTACCTCCCAGCAATTTATAGTTTTGCAGTTGGTTCCGGAGAAGTTATTAGTGAGTAGACCTTCTATAAAAAGTCTTCCGAGAAAAAATGGTTTCAGTGGGAATTGCAATCTCATTTCTCAGTAAACGCATCAAAAATTTCGGACAAAAGCCAACAATGACGATTGGCGCGGTCTGTGTTTTGATCTACTGTGCACTCATTCATTTCTCAACTGCATTCGATGCTCCGATGAAACCAACTCAAGACGAACCGATTTTGTTTCATCACTCGTAAGTCTTGATGGTGGGGGCAGTGTAGGATAATCTTTTCAGGTACCTCTTGGCATTTACAATTGGATTCATTTGTGGAATCGGCGACTGTTGTATCAACAGTGTCCGATCAGTGATTTGTGCATTGGCAATGCCAAAAAGAAGGCCCCAGGCGTTTTCTGTGTCAAAGGTTTTTCAGGTATGTACATTTTTGATATTGGAGACATGAGTTGGTGCCTAGATCAGGCAAAAGTGATGATTATGATCTCATTGGTCGAGTCAGAATTTCAAATATGAGGGTGTCAGATCAACGCCTTCCCAATCCATCTATCATACTCATTTCTATTTTTCAGGCCCTCGCCTCCTGTATTCTCTTCTTCCTCTCCCCTATTACTCCTCTCTTCGTCTACACAATTGGACTCCCAGTCCTATCCATCATTGCCACTATCCTATTCTTCTCAATTTCCAATCGAACACAAGTGATGGAGAGGAAAATGACAGAAGGATCCAGAAACGCAGCTGAAATCGGAAAGAAACTTGCTTTATAATCTACTTTTGCATCAAAATACTTTATTTCGAAAACTCGGGTTGCTAAATTTAAAAATAAACTATTTTTATATCTTCGTAATCGTTCTTCTATCTTGATTGGATAACTTGGCAGTGGTCTTTTTGACAATTCGAAATCTAAGGAATCTTAGAAGGAATTGTTGATAAGGATCATAGAATAAAAATATGGAAACTATACAGGCAGTTGGATGGTTTTCAGAGAAAAAATCTATGAGGTAAGCGAGAGGAGCGTAGATTCTAATACGGAATAGTATGGATAAATACAGCATTGTGAATGGAACAGCAGCAAATGTAACATAGACGAGGGCCTGGAAAATTGAAAATTTTAAAAATCTATGTGTTGTCCATTCTGGTGTATTGTTAGTAACCTCTTCCAACAATCTCTAAGCCCACCTGAAAAACTGTTCTCTGACTGAATTTCTTGTGCATTTTCCGTGTCGTTTCTGACATATTGTTTTTTGTTCTCCGTTCCAGTAAACTATAAGATATTTTGGCCGACACAATAATGGCCAATCCAATAATCAGCCAGCTGGCGATTTCAATTTCCGCCGTGAAGTCTGCGGACTCGTCGTGTGGGTCACTGACAACAACAGCCGACGGATCCAGGAGGCAATCTGGATAGTATTGTTCGTTCTGAAATGTCTGAAATCAGACTGCTATGATTTGAGAGAAGGGGGGATAGTCTTACTAAAAGTATAATTTGTTTCGCATTGTATTGGTCGTCAGGAACATTGGTAAGTGTGAAGGGGAGGGACCATAAACAAAAGAATAGAGCTGAGAAGTAGAGAAGAAGCTCTACGAATTGGCGGAGAGCAGATTTGTGACGTCGACTCATATTGACGATGATAAGGAGGCGATTGCAAAAAAGGAAGAGGGCGGATATGGCGGAAACTGTAAATTTTAAAAATCGGTGGGGATTTGAATTTCAGGTTAAAAAAAAGGAAAATAAAACTTGACTCAAAAGTTAAAAAGTATTACAGTATATTTTTCTCAAGGCTGTTTTTGAAATTATTCAATTTTTTGTTATTAGTTCGTTTTTTCAAAAAAAATTTATCAACCATGAGAAAATCTAAGACCAAGAGTCAAAATTTTGTTATTTCGGAATTGGTTTTTTGGAGTTTTGATTCAATAATCACTGTTCAGGCGACATGACCGTCATACTCACCATCCTCCACCACACAAAATATCCTGTAGAGCAACACTGGATTCACGAAAAACTTCAACACCCCATCAATTCTTAACACTATTGATGGTTCAAAATCGTATATATCAATAAGAAAAAACGCACAAAACCATTCGATGGTGGTGCTGGAAAACTATTCTTTGACTCATTTCCATCTCTAAACACTCTCACCAAAAGACATGAAAGTACAGAAACCATTTCAAAGACTCAAAGTTTTTCGGTGACTTTTTCAGCACACAAAAATGAGCAAGGGAAAACAGCGGAGTGATAATTACAGAATAGGCCCGTTTGAAAACGAAATAAACAATCGGATTCTCATTCCAAATCGACCTCGACACAAAAGTTGAAGTCATATTGTGTAGTGGCGGTGGTCGAGTGTGTGGAAGTTTATGGGAAAAAACCAGGAAATCAGAATTTTTCAATTCTAAAATATATGTCATCGAGGAGGCTGAACAGGAAAAGTAGAAAAAATAATAATCAGACTAGTCAGAACAAAAGGAATATGGGAAACTGGGAACAGGGAAATGAATAATTTAACATTGTAATAAAAAAACACAGAATAATAGGAAAAACACACATGTGGTTCCTTGGTAATCGAGTTTGTTGCAGAGTCATGTATGGAGGTTCTCTCCAATTTCAGGAAAATTGGGTTATAAAATCATTGAGAAAATATTGAGCTCTCAAATATCGTTCATTGATAAAAATACCCAAGAAATCATACTTTTTCAGTGTTCTCCTGCTCTACAATAGTCTCCGTAGTCATTTTTCTTTCCATTCTTCTAGTTGAATCAACAACTTTACAAAAAACAAAAGTAGATAGTACAGGTAAAATTGGGAGTCCCACGGTATAGACGTAGAGTGGGATAACTGGAGAAAAGAAGAACATAATAACACATGCGGCTGCTTGGTACATTCTGGACACGGAAAACGATTGAGCACGTCTGGAAGGCATCACAAGAGCACAGATGACGGAACGGACTCCATTGAAGCAGCAGTCAGAGACTCCGGCAATCAGGGCAATGACGAAAATAAGAGGGTATCTGGAAATCAAGTCACTGTAGCTTTAACATGAGCGATTCAAGATGTGTAGATTTCTGCGCTTTAGAATATTGAATCTGCCGTAATCCCGTTAGCTAATTATGGGAGAACAAACTTGATTATTCACTTTACATACAGTACTTTTCACAACGAACAGTCACATTTCGTGGTTGATTTTAGCTGATTTGAGCTGACTTTGAGCTTTTCTCAAACTGTCAAAACTTATCAACGGCTCTAACAATTTTTCGATTGTGCTCAAAGTCAACTGAAATCAACTAGAGTTAACCGAAAATCGTAACTCTAAACGTCAAAATTCTAATTGATCAGCAACCAACTTTCGGTGCTCATTTTACTTCCTACTATTGACTCTAAACTCACGATTGCTCAAAAAACAACGCTTTCTCAGATGTTGGCTTCATGGGTGCTTCAATCGGAGTTGAAGCTTGAATCAACATACTGTACACAAACAGAGCTATAGTTCCAATTATCATAGTGGGTTTCAATCCAAATCCCTGGATCCGCTTGCTCGCTTCAGCAATTATCAAACCCACTAAAAGTCTAAGTTAATAAGCTGGAATTCTTTGGACGAAAAACCCACTCAAAACTTCTCCAGTTCCTGCAGCCAAGCTATAGATTGCTGGGATATAGAGCATATTTGAATTCGCTTTGTTGAAATGCATAGAAGTAGGGATAATAGACATGAAACAGGAGGCATTGAATCCACAGAGCATGCATAGTGGTACGATTTGGAGCATTTTCGGGGATATTGAGGTGGAAAAAGTGAGTCCTGGAGGAAGAAAAATAGAAGAATTGGGAAAAAAACATACTCAAATCTTTTTTGAAACTTCCATTTTTCTTCGAGCTCTCAATACAATTCTCAACGTCTTCAGAGGGTAATAGGAATACAACAATGATTGCCAATATGGATACAACAATAAGAACCAGGGAGAGAAGGCGGCTGAAACAAATACAGATCAGTGGTCCTACAAAAAAAAACAAACAATAATACTCACATCTCCAAATCATTGAATGTCCTCGTATCAGATTTTACCACAATTTCCGTTACATTTCCAACTACCCCTTCTGGAACATCCCCACTGAACCATGTCATTGTCGCCAGGATCATCGACCCGACTATCAAACTTCCGCATCCTATTGCCCATTGTAAGGAAACATTTGATTCAATTGATTTTCTTGTAGAGTGGGAGGTTAGGTACGTTGTACAACCAAGGTTGAAAACTGAAGTTTTGAAAAATCAGCTAGTAAAGTGAGCATAAACTTACAGGCTTTTCCAATTCCTAATACCACTGTTGAGAAATAATGATAGTAAGAGTTAATGAACAGAAAACCAAATGGGAAAGCGGCAAAACAAAAGGAAGAAATCACCAAGAGTAGTTTCGGAGTCCAAATATTCAAAAGTGATGGAGTGAATAGACAGGTTATCATAAAAGACCCATAGATTACAGATTGTCTGAAAAAGATTCCAGAGCTTTTAACTTGATTTTTTTCCACTCACCCATAATACCCTGCATACTCATCAATCCGATCGGGCTCCCTTTCATGAACTGAGTGAATTACAGACTCCAGAATAAACGCTTCTGCATCGAATGCCGTATTCATACATAGTTGACCGATACCTAACAATCCCGCACATAATAACTCAAACCTCGGGGACTGTGGTGACATATGTAGGGGAAATGACTTTTTTGTTTGAATAGTTTTCAACAAAACAGTTGAACTTGGTGGTCAAAAGGTTTTGCATAATTTGTACAAGGGAAATGTGACTATGATGATGGAAAAGAAGTTCAAATAACTAAATGTGTTCCAGAGAACAGTTTTAAAGATGTTGATGATATAGAACTTTTAGAAGTTTGACTCATTTATTGAAAAATAGAAATCAATTCCTCAAAATAATAAAAGTTGATCTATCGACTATCACTGTTGACGGTTTCTCCGGACTGATTTTCTTCTCCCACCCGATTACATCAAAAAGATAATTCTGATATGGATCATAATACAAGAACAATGAAACGGCACATGCTGTTGGATGATTCTCTGAGAAGAAATCAATAAAGTAGCTAATTCCATCGATTCGAAGTTTGAGTAGTATAGTCAGGTACAGCAGAGAAAATGGGATACTTGCAAAGGATAGGTATAGAATCGCTTGAAAAATGGTACGCTGATTGAACTTCTTGTGCATTTTTTTGGTGGCTTCCGATTCATTTACCATTCTTCTTGCAAGTAAAAGGAATGCGACTTTGGCAGAAACAAAGATAGCAATTCCAACAGAGACCCAATTCAAAAGAGTTAGAATTGCAATGAGATCTTCACTTTCGGAGTCTGTGGCACTAACGGCAATACATGTTGGCTCCCATATACAATCAGGGTAGAATTGTTCCGTCTGCAGTTACGATCATATTTGAGTTTTGAAGTATAACTTTTTGATCTCACCTGAATAATTTCTGTTTTCGTCGAGTTCTGTTCGGGAATCTGCCATATCGTCGTTGGGATTGGCCACAATCCGAAAATAGCAACAACTATATAAATTAAGAATTCACATGCTATTCTCCGACATGATAGGTGGAATCGGTACATGTTCACTATCATCAGAAGACGGCTTGTGAATAGAATAAGTGCCGATGTAGCGGAGACTGGAAAACGTTTTTTTTGTTCAACAACTAGTAAATAATGTTGCATAAAACAAGAATTTCTATTTGTTCCAACTTGAAAAAAAACTAACTGGCTTCTATGCAACTATATATTTCATATAAGAACACTGGATGGAAGAACTTGATTAAGAATCCATCTATTCGAATAACAACCGACGGTTGAAAATCCATGATATCGATGAGAAATGCGTTGGAGAGCCATTCCACAGTAATCCTGAAATTTTCATTATACAAGTAACTTTGTAAGTTGTAATTTATGAAAATCAGTATCCCGAAAGAAAATTTCTTCAGGAACCATTAAGTGCTATGATTCATGTTTGTGCTCAATGACTCATTACATGGAAAACGTTGTTTTATACAACTTTCTCATGATTCCTACGTTTTGTTTTCAAGGTTCAAAACTCAGGTACATGCAAAAAATAGGAGGTTTCAGAAGAAAAACTTCAAATATTTTTATGACAGGCTCCGCAAACTTCCATAAGCAGACGTTTCGCAAGTGACATGATGTAGCTGTGGGTATGTGAATGCGCCTTAGTTACCGTCGTATGTAGGTTTGTAATCGTTATATTTCCGGAACGAGGTGGTACGGTTATTAAAAAAGATGAAACTTTGTCATTCTCAGATTAGAACCCAAGTCCCTTCTTTTTATTTAAATCTCTGAAAACTCACCAAAAGCAATGCAAATAAATAACCCATTTCAAAAATCCGAAGTTCTTCGGTGACTTTGTCAACACACAATAATGAGCAAACGGAAAAATAATAGTGACAATTGCAGAGTACAGTCGTTTAATAGAAGTATAGACAACTGGATTTTCATTCCAAATCGAATGTGACGAGTTCATTTTTTTTCGAATGCCGTGTTTTGTTTTCTTCTTTTTCGTGTTTTCAAGTGTCGAGAGTTTTCCCAGGCTTTTTCTAATTAGAGAAGAAAATATAGACTAAGAATGTAATATCCGGGTGTCTTGGAATTCGTGAATTTTTGTGTTTTCCTACTAATCCAAATGGTGATTTTTGTAACTGTGTCGGTTCGAAAAAAAACAACAGGGAAGGGCAAATAGGTACTTGGAATTCAAAATCAAAAGTATCCAAAAATAAACCTTGAGCACAAAAAAAAACTAAAAGACCAGAAAATTGATTCGAACTCCTTTATATCTCCCAGACAAAAGAGTTGATTTTCATGAATAAGCGATAATGTGAAAATAATTCTTGCTAAACTATGTTCCTTGAAACGTCTATTTGGTTTTCATTACATCAATCTACAAAGAACAGGTGAGTAACTTAATTGGAACCTGTGTGAAATTCATAATAAAATTGTCTAGCAGGAGGCAAATTGGATTTGAAAAGTGGAAGTTTTTGGGAGAACTTACGTTTTTTGCAGATTGATCTTGAATTTTTCAAAAACAATATGAGTCAAGAAGTCTAGATGTAATCTTATTCTAGAAAGGTGCCCTTTTGTTGAAGGCAACATAAAAGAGGAATTTTAATACACGCTTTGGTTGTACTTGACTAGAAAGGATTCATCCATTCAAGTTAAGTAAACCCTGTTTTTCCTAAGAATCTATAGAAAACAGGGAAACCACAAAACGCAATGCGATGCTATCATGTACAAACAAGCCGATTCCCGAGACCTCCCCGCCAGACAATACATACACAATTCCTCCGCAAACCATACACCATTATTCTCTTCATTAAATCGGGCTGCGATGTCCGAGTGGTTAAGGAGTTGGACTTGAAATCCAATGGGCATTGCCCGCGTAGGTTCGAACCCTGCTCGCAGCGAACTTTTTTCCTTTTTTTGCTCTTTGATGGTACTGACGCCGTATTATCTGAGGTTATATAGCTTCCTGAAGTTTCCGAAATGACTATGAAAAGATGCACACCAATATTACCAGACACACTCACATTTCCAGCTCCTGAAAGTGTGATTTTGTGCTCTTCAAATGTCGAAATTAACATTTTATTACTCAATCCTCTGTGTCATCTTCAATTCGTCGGAAAGGGCAGAAAGTCACAGTCACAGTTTATTCCAAGAAAGGAAAAGCGAACAGTCATTTCCATTTTTATCAGTTTGAAGTTTCTGCGTTTTTGAGAACATGACTCACGGAGTCAACAAACCACAAATCAGAAATTTTTGTATATTTAAGGACAGGGGGAATCGAATATTCCATCAGTTTTCTCTCTAAGAAACTCTTCAATTTCGATCCGCTCGTTCTGAACAAAATGGCTTCCGCTGTTGGTAAGTTTTTTGAAATTTTCAAACTACCCCTATTCGAAGGGCGATCGGTCTCTTTTTTTTAATACCTACATGCTGAAGAAAAGAAAAAAAAATCAAAAACACCCCTATTTTTTCCTTGTTTCAGTCGAGAAAATCAAGTCTGAATTGTCCGCCGCCGGTCTCTCATCCGGAGCCATCGATGGAATACTGAAGATTGCTGCCACCTACAAACCAAAGGATGGTGAGAAACCAGATATGGCTGAGGCTATGGTAGTCCTTGGAAAACTGTTCGCTGAGCTTGAGACTTTCATCAAGACTCAATCGGATTCTGATCAAACCATCTATCATGCTATCATTGAGAAGAAGAAGGCCGAGTTGGCTGCTCTCATTAAGAAGTAATTCAGCTTTACGTGTTTCTAATTGTTTTTTTGTGTTTTTGTGATCAATAAATTTCATTTTGATTCTTTTTTTATGCAATAATCCCTTCTTTCGTATAAAAATCAGAGAAAATAGCACATTTTTCATGTTTGAACAGAGGAGGTGAGGGTGGATATGACTCATTTTAGTTCCACAGATCATATTTTCCAAATAGGAAAGTGGTTACTCAGAAATAATACGTTCAGCAACCCACGGATGGACTGTCGGAGAGGATTAAATTTTTCTTTAGTCAACCAAAAGACCGGAACAATTATACTTCCGATCTGTTTGACCTCACAGGGAAGGTATACCGAATAATCCTTCATTTACTTATATGCCGATCGAAAACTGCTTACCACTATATTTGAGTTAGAAGAACAATTCCAATGCTTTCTCATGTTGAAAATGTTCGAAAAAAAAATTTTTTTTTGAAAGTTTAGAAAAACGATACTCTATAATTCTAGATGATGTGAACCCGCAAAAATATGGCCGCAAAAAAATGAGAAACGTTTCTATAATAGATCTCTATCCCGATGAAATATTCCTCCACCTGCGTTTCCTCGTTTACTATTACCCTTCTGTGAGAGAATAGAGACAGAGAAACAACACATTGTTTCATTTCTTTTAGTCTGAAGCAATGTTGATTTTGAATGCAAATTCATTATATTCTGTAAAAGTTCATATAGAAAAATATAAAGTTTGCATTTTGATGATGAAATAATGATATTTCTCTAGACAATTTTTGAGCTTCTGTTTGAACAAACATTGCCAGTCGAGGATTCCCTATCACTTCTTTCCACATTCATTTCAATTTTGATATCGATGATTAAACTAATCAATTTCGGAATTTCTAGCAACAAGACCATCGGGTTTCCTTCATTGGAATCAAGCATTATAGAACTTGACTGAAATTTTTCATACTGGTCATTTCCACTTCATTCTCAGAATACATGTCCTCTATTTGAAACAACAGAAAAGGCATCAGATTGTTCTTCTCGCAGCTGCGTGTCTTAACCACCCGTTCTCTCTCAACTGTTTATTTTAGAGACTATTTGCCTTTCCAATCAAAAATCACGTACAAAGCTCAATAAATGCTTTTGCCTGTTTTTTCTACCTTGGCCATTTTTCATGAACTTTTCTACTCGAAAGTTTGCTATCCATTTTTCAGTTCACTCATGGCAATGGGAACATGTAGACAAGACAAGAAACAAAAATGAAAAGTCCTTGTTTTGCTCCTTCATGTCCTTAACCTTCTTCCGTCTCATAAGCCGTTTCTATGGTTTCCCGCTTTGTCTTTCCCCTCTCGTTCGTTTAGTTTTGTTTCATGCTTCATTCCTCCCGAAATTATATTTTTTTTAGAATAATGAATCAGCCATCTTCATCAATGTCTCCAAGTTCTCCTCCTGACCTACCGATGGTCCCATTGGGTTCGTCCAAGAACTGCCAAATTTGTGAGAAACCAGGTCATGGAAACCATTTTGGAGTAATCACTTGTAGAGCTTGTGCAGCGTTTTTCAGGTAACACTTATTCAGAAACTGAGTCACTATCAAATAGTTTCAGACGATTTGGTATATCGAATAACTTCAATATCTGCAACAAAAATGGAAAGTGTAGACCACAGAAACCAGGCGTGTTCAGTTGCAAGTATTGTCGACTGAAGAAGTGTAAAATGGTGGGAATGACCATTGATAGTGAGTTTTTTATTGGTCAAATTTCATGTTTTTTTGTTGAAAGTTCCAGATTTCCAGTTTGAACGAGACTCTTTTAACCGGAAAGAGAGGAGAAATGAACTTCATTACAAGTTACCTTTGGTTAGTTTTTTTTTTTCTCCCTCGAGCATCAATTATTCACTATTTTTCAGAGCGTGGGAGAATTCATAGGACGATCCAATCTCATCATTTTTTCTGCTTCAAATTCTTCTAAAAACTCGAAACGATTCGTAAATGTCCAGTTTCTTCTTAACAATTCCTCAGATATACTACTAAAGGTTAGCTCATTTATAATCAAGAGTCATGGAATTTTTATTTTCAAATAATTTCAGAACGTTGAGACCCCAGCAATATTCTTGAATCCGTTGGAAAAACTAGCTTACGGATTCAACAAAATTCGAGAGGATAGAAGAAGATCGGAAGTATCAGAGAATGGAAAACGAGAGTTTGGAATGAAAGAAACATTCAAAATGTGGGAAGACGACTTATTGTCAGTGTCGAAATGTTTGACCTATTTTGATGAGTTCCAAGAGTTATCATTCAATTTGAAGGTGAGGTTTTTTATTCCATTCTGATATAGAAAAAAGTGTTTCAGATGAAAATATTGAAAGGAATTTGGGTCGTATGGTGTCGATTTGAAAAGTTTGAATCAGCAGCAATAGAGAGAAGGAAGACTTTTGGTGCGAGAAAATGGATGTGGGAGAAGAAAGATATCCGAATTGATTTGTCATGGTGCTCAAAATATTCATTTGAAGAACTGAAATTGTAAGTTTCTGAACACTTATCAACGGCGAAATCCCCTCTTTTTTTCAGCTTTGGCACAACAAATATCCATCGCCTGTACTCAATGATGCAGTCTATGCTGGAGCTGGAACTAACCGATGTTGAACTCATTTACATGATCTGTCAGTTCTGCCTTCAACACGTTGGAAAACGGCATCAAGGAGAGATTCTAGAAGTTTGTGAACGTCTTCAAGACTCACTTTCTAACAGTTTACACGAGTATTATTCAAGAAGTTTCGGGTTGGCAAGATACTCTGCAAGACTTGCCAGTATGATGAAGTTCAATAATTTTATACATCAAGAAATCTATCAAAGAAGGGTGAAATTGGATTTTATGAAAGTTTTCGATGTTTTCAATATTGAGTTTTCGGATCCTGAATTGTTTGTGGACTATTTATAAGGAAAAAAATAAAAGTATCTTTTCGATCTATCTGTTTACCTTGACCACCAACCCGACAAGTTGTCCTTGCCTTTCCCTATATGCAAAACACATTTCTTTCGTTCAATCTGCGTCTATTTTATCTCTTTTTCTCGGTTGAGAGAGAGAAACAAGTGAAATTGCATAGTCTTTACTCATTTTTCCCTGGTGTTGAACTATGTTTTGCACTAGGCGTTGATGTTGAACTTTATGGTTTTTTGTGTGGGTTTTTGTAATTGGAATTTTTAGGAAAACTCTGAAGAAGTTTTTGAACTGTGAAAAAAAGAGATTTTTTTTAAAAAGGAGAAATTTTAAGAGCAGTTATTGCAGAAACTGTGATCACGTCGTTTATAAATTTTTATTATCAAACGACTTCAGCCACAATTTTTCAGCCGAATATTTTTTTTGCTGGTAATTTTATAGTTGTATATTTTCATGAATTTCTACTTGGTTCCCCTAATGTTTTCCAATATTCCTCACACCTGCGTATCCTCATTCTCTTTCATTTTCAATTGTTTATTTTAGACATCATTTGGAGGCCCACTAGGCTCCCTGAGCTACTTTTTTCCTCATTTTTCCAGCCTTATTATTGTGAATGAACTCTCACTTAGCCGCAGACGATGACAATTCAATTCACAAAAACCACAAAGACCAAAAACCCTATTTTTGTGTCCAATCCATTTTTGACCACAATTTTTTGTAGTTTGCATTCGACTTTATTTAATGTTTCCCTCGTAATTCATCTCGGAAGCTGCTTCTATGGTTTCGATTGATTTCTCCGTCCTTTTCTTTTTTCGTGGCTCTCTTCTATTTTTTTTTAAATTTTTGCAGGAATGGATCAACCTTGCTCATCAACCTCTCCAAGCTCCCCTCCCGATCTGACGATGGTCCCAGCAAACGCTTTCAAGAACTGCCAAGTATGTGGAAAACAAGGTCACGGAAATCATTTTGGAGCAATTACTTGTAGAGCTTGTGCCGCGTTTTTTCGGTTTGTTCTCTTTTTTTGAAATCACAGGACCAATTTCCAATTTTCCAGAAGATTCGGGATCTCTAACAACTTCAAGCCTTGCACGTTGAACAAGAAATGTGGAGAGCCCAGAAATGGATGGTTCAGTTGTAAAATGTGTCGGTTGCAGAGATGCAAGGATATCGGAATGACTAGTGACAGTGAGTCTTTGATCAGGAAGAAGATAAAAATAAAAATCGTAGATTTCCAATTTCAACGAGACTCATTTCATAGCAAAGAGGCGAAGAAGATATTGGAAGGGTTGGAAACTAAAATACCTCCGGTGAGACTTAAAAAAACTCATTTTATTTATTTTTGTTTTCCAGACGATGGACACATTTCTCGGTAGATCCAATTTGATAATCTATTGTGCACGACACCCGAATGAGAAATCTGACAAGAAATTCATAGATGTTCAGTTCCTCATTGACAAAGCGTCAGAGGTTCTGTCAAAGGATGTCGAGACGCCTGTTGTTGCACCAAGTTCCTTAGAAAAATTGGCATTGGGACTGCAAAACGTTCGACAAAATAATCCTAACAAGAACACTCGTTACATTACAAGAGTTGGAAAAGAAGAAACGTTCGAACTGTGGGAATATGATGTGTTGAAAGTGGCAAAGTGGTTGACTTATTTTGATGAGTTTCAGCAGTTACCACATAAATTGAAGGTATGTTGAAAATCCAAAATTCAGTCCAAAATCACGGTCCAAATCAATTGTCGACAACAAAAAATGAGAATTGAACTTTAAAAAAAAAGCTTTCTGAAAAAAAAATTATCTGGAGTAATCAAAACTAGCGAAAACATCTATTAGTTGCTAGAATGCCATTTTGTTCCAGCTCGACATGCTGAAAGGAATCTGGATTATTTGGAGTCGTCTTGAAAAAATGGCCACAGTAGCCAAAGCACGGAAAACAAATATTGTCAAAAGTAATCAAGTCCTTCTGGAATTCAACGATGATCAAATTATATTTGAAATGGGAAAACTCGAAATTGACCTTTCGTGGTGCTCGAAATACAGTTTCGAACAATTGAAGTTGTAAGTCTTTTTAACAAGTTTTTTAAAAAAAATCAATAATTATTTCAGCTTTGGCTGTCCAAAACCTGAACGAATAGATGGTATGGTTCAGTCAATGATTGCCTTGGAACCCACTGACGTTGAACTCACTTTCATGCTCTGCCAACTTTGCCTCCATCACGTTGGGAAACGACATCAAGGAGAGATTCTAGAAGTCTGCGAACGTCTTCAAGATTCATTATCCAATGATTTACATGATTACTATGCGAATCGAATGAAAATGACAAAATATTCGGATAGAATTGCCAGTATGATGAAGATCAACAATGCAATTCAACAAGGAATAAATCAAAGAAAAGAGAAAGTGGAGTTTATGAAAATATTCGATGTATTTTATGTGGAGTATTCTGATCCAGAAATGTTTTTAGATTTTTAACCAATGTTTTACAAAATTTCACATACCGGGTACAAAAACTATTGATGATTCTCAATAAATACGTTTTTTTTAAATTGTGAAAACCCTCAAAAACTGCCAAACCATGCACTTCTATTAGGAGTGTTTATGAATTATGACTTGTGCACCAATGACGAGAACCTTCTCTTCTATTGACACAATCTTTGTTCATTCTCCGCCGAATTTTTCATATTTGTTGTCAGTGTGTCTCCATAGTTTCTTGCTCTTTCTGCTCCTCTCTTGAAGTCTATGACTCACTTTTTCTATCAGAAATTCATAACTTTTTTGATCTAGAAATGAATACACCGAGCTCGTCAAGCAGCTCAAATTCAGTTGAACTATCAATCGGTGCTTGTGAAGTTTGTGGAAGAGCTGGCCATGGAAATCATTTTGGAGCGGTTACTTGTCGAGCATGTGCTGCGTTTTTCAGGTTTTTTCTCCATTTTTTTTTGAGGCTTTTATTAAAATTTTTTCAGACGATTTGCAATCGAAAATGAATTCGAACACTGCAAAAAGAATAAGAAATGTGGTGCTCCGAAGGATGGCTGGTTCAATTGTAAGCAGTGTCGAATGGAAAAGTGTAAAGATGTTGGAATGACTATTGGAAGTGAGTTATTTTGAAGCCATCTAAAATAGGAAACCAGTTTTTTCAAACAGATTTTCAATTCGGCAGAGATTCATTTCATCATAAAGAAGGGAAGCTCAAAGGAATACAACTTCAAGATCAGATCCCACAGGCAATTCTGACCTAAATCTTGTTTTACATTCAAAACCAAATTTTTAGACCATGGATACATTTCTGGGACGATCCAACCTGATCATATTCAGTGCTAGGTCATCTGGCACTGACAAAAAAGCCAAATACTTTATTGATCTCCAATTCCTTCTCGACAAAACTTCACAAATTTTGGAAAACGGCTCAGAGACTCCAGTTCATGCACCCAATGCTCTTGAGAAGCTAGCAGTGGGGCTGCAGAGAGCACGATGGCCTCACTCAAAAACCAAGAGAATTGTCACCAAATTTGGTAAGGAAGAAGTGTTTGCTTTATGGGAGGATGAACTGTTGAAAGTGGCGAAATGGTTAACTTATTTCGATGATTTTAGAAAGTTGTCTTCTGATCTGCAGGTAATGTTTTATCTCAAAAATTGTGTTCGTTTCTACTTACGAAGAGAATTTCAGCTACAAATCGTAAAAGGAATGTGGAAAACGTTCAGTCGTCTTGAAAAGTTGGCTACCACTGCTATTGCTAGACGTCAGAAGTTGTGCAGTGATAGAATGATAATGGCGTATTTGGAAAAGGATTTGGTGTTTTGTGATCTGAACAAGCTGGACATTGATTTATCATGGTGCACAAAATATACTTTTGAACAGTTGAAGTTGTAAGTTTCTAAGATTCCACGTCATCTATCTTCCAATGCTTTCAGTTTTGAGTCCCACGACTACGTGAAACAAATGGATGAATTGCTTCAACCAATGCTTGACCTGAACCCTACAGACGTTGAACTGTCCTACATGCTTGCCCAGCTATGCTTCCATCAAGTTGGAAAACGTCATCAAGGAGCCATCCTCCAAGTCACCGAACAGTTCCAGGAAACTCTCTCGAATCACCTTCACGACTACTATGTAAACCGTTTGGGAAGCAAAAACTATGTGAATAGAATTGCGAGTATGATGAAGATTAACAACATGATTCAGGTTTTTTTGAATTTTCAGAAAAAAACGTCAAAAAGTGTTTTTTTGTTTCAGAAATTCGTCTACCATGATAAAGTGAAGTCAGAGTTGATGAAAGTGTTTGATATTTTTTATGTGAAATATTCTCACCCAGACCTATTTACCAATGCATAACTTTTAAATGATTGCAATAAAAATATTCATGTGTTTGCACTTATTTTTCATATCCATACTCAAAAAGTATCAAGGTTCTCTCCATCTCCACTCACTTTTTTTTCACCTGATGTTTGTGTAGTGAATCAATATATGTACTCTCTCTAATTCAATTTCTCTCAATGCCAGGAAATATGTTTTCAACGTCTGCGTTTCTCTTCCAAACAAAACGTTTTCGGCGAACAAGTTTGATCTTTGTATCTCATCCGAAATCTCCGTGTCTGCAGGAAAACTTTTTTTGGGGTTTCTATTGGTT
This sequence comes from Caenorhabditis brenneri, assembly GCA_000143925.2. Lineage (NCBI taxonomy): Eukaryota > Metazoa > Nematoda > Chromadorea > Rhabditida > Rhabditidae > Caenorhabditis > Caenorhabditis brenneri. Next base: position 452,977 of record GL379873.1, on the reverse strand, counting down.
TTTTTCGGAATTGAAAACACCTGCCAGCTAAATTTCATAGTTTGTGTACCACTATAATTATAGAAGTTGAGGAAGTCAATTATTCCAGAGTTTCGTTTTTTTCTATTATTCATGAATAATTCGGTACGCAATCTGTTCTCATTGTTTTAGCAGTTTCTGTTTTTTGTTCTGCGGTCAGAAAGATAAAAGAGCGTGGGAATCTTTTTTTCCTTCGGGATATAGACCGAAATATTGAGGGCGTCTCCAATATTCCGGTTTTTTATAGTGACGAATTTCCGTAGCTTTCGTAGCCTAGACCATTAATGCAACGTGGTCAATCGTGATTTGGTTAACACTGTCGCTAATCATTTTTCAAAGAACAATCATTCAAATGCTTGTTGAACTTGCAATAGAGCAATCTTGCATTGTTTCCATTTTTGCTCAGTTTCGGTTTTACAATAAAACAAACAGTGATTTTCAAAAGTTGCAACGATTCCCGTAGACTACCATTCAAGGGAAAAACAAATATGTGCTCAGAAAGTGCAGCGGAAAACCAAAGACTTTGTCATGTTTCTGTGATTTTGTGAACATGCTTCTATTGTTTGAAAGTTGTTATGACATGAATATCTAGGGGGATGTCGGCATGTTTGATCATGGAACTAGAATTGTTTGAGATATTCGGGAAGTATTCTCAAAATATACCGTAAATGCTCTAATAGAGGTGCCCCGATGTCGCCTTTCTGGAGCATCATATCTTGGTTACTAGATAAGGTAGTGGAAAGTTATAAACTGAAAAGATTATGTAAAACTGCTCCAAAAACAAATTTTCAGTGTGCAAATTATTAGTTCCTTGACTAGGAGTCAAGAGCGGTAGGTTTTTTGTAGAACTTTGCTACATCTACTAGTGATAACAGTTTTCAATTGTCTTCAAAACATACGTAACAAATCTCTCCTCTCAGAAATTCACTATCTTTTGTTTTGCATCATTCTTCTATAAACATTTCTTTTTTAATGACCATTCACTTTTGTGCTGAAAGTCAAAGAATGACGCGGAATGTTTTGTTTACACAAAGTGCCATTCTATTCCACCTTTCTCCCCTTTTTGCCTCCTATTCAAAACTTTCATGAGTTTGCGTGTCTCGGAGTCTCCATGACTTCCTTCTTCTTTTTTTCTTTTTTTTGACTCTTTTTGCCAAATTGTCTAGACTCATATTTTATTTCAGATATGGACTCCCCAAGTTCCTCCACTACATCTGATTTCTCTTCTCCTGAACCGTCAAAAATTGCCAGGATCAGTTCGAAAAACTTAGGGAACTGTGAGGTTTGCGGAAGAGAAGGTCATGGAAAGCACTTTGGAGCAATCACCTGTAGAGCGTGTGCAGCATTTTTCAGGTTTGCTCATTTCCGAGAAGGTTTTGAAAATCGTTTTCAATTTTTTCAGAAGATTCGGAATCTCGAATAATTTCAAGCCATGTAAGAAAAATGGGAAATGTGGAGTGCCAAAAAGCAATGGATGGTTTTGTAAACAGTGTCGAGTACAAAAGTGTAGGGATATTGGAATGAATAGTAAAAGTAGGTTTTTTCATTAAAATAATGATATCAAGTACAGGAACCCATTTAGATTTTCAATACGACAGAGATGTTCATCGTCCAGAAAAAGCAGTAGCTGTCAAGCTTGATAAAAAAATTCCGCAGACCATGGACACTTTTTTGGGTCGTTCCAATCTCATTATCTTATGTGCACCACCTCCTGATGCCTATGATTCTCGCTCAAAACCTATGATTGATGTCCGCTTTTTGATAGATAAAGCAACGGATATTCTGAGACAAGTAAGCTGAAAATCTGGTAGCCATGCCCACCAAGAGGGTAGTTTTAGGGTCCCGAGACTCCGATTTTCGTGCCGAATTGTCTGGAAAAACTATCCTTGGGTCTTCAAAGAATCCGAGGACGACCTTTAGGAAAAACAAAAGTTATCACAAAAGTGGGAAAGGATGAAGTCTTCGCTTTATGGGAAGATGATATGTTGAAGGTGGCAAGATGGTTCACCTACTTTGATGAGTTTCAGATGTTGCCCTCGAAGTTGCAGGTAAATTTTTTGGATTTTCTTCATGAGATCACTGTCTATATAATTTCAGCTCGACATGCTCAAAGGTCTCTGGAATGTCTTTGGACGATTAGAAAAGGTGGCGACCACCGCTATAGCCCGACAACAAAAGCTTTGTGGGGAGAGCATGCTGATGGCCTATGTGGAGAAAGACGTAGTGGTTTGTGACATCAAAAACCTTGAAGTTGATCTTTCATGGTGTTCAAGGTACACTTTCGAGCAATTGAAGTTGTAAGTTGCTCATAATTCAGAAATCATTGAAAAAAACTTGTTATGATTTAGTTTCGACTCTCACGACCATGAAAAACAGCTGGATATTCTTATCCAATTGATTCTGGAACTTCAACCAACAGACGTGGAATTGTCATATATGCTCTGCCAATTGTGTTTCCATCAAGTTGGAAAAAAGTATCAAGGAGAGATTCTAGAAGTTACTGATAGATTCCAAGAGATTCTGTCGAACCATTTGCACGACTACTATGTGAATAATAGGCAACAAGTGAAATACGCGAATAGAATTTCCAATATGATGAAGATCAATAATATTATTCAGGTAGGTAAATTCATAAAATGTTTTACGAGTGAAATGAAAAATAAAAGTTTTCAGCAATGCATCTACCGAGACCGAGTAAAATCAGAGTTGATGAAAGTGTTCGATGTGTTTTATGTGAAGTGTTCTCATCCAGATCTTTTCATTAACAGTTGATTAAGGACTTTTTATGTATATAAAAAATAAATATTTATTGATTTTCGGTAATTGATTCTCATCAAAAAGTTGAAAGTTTTTCAGAGAACAACAAACAATGTGACTTATGCCCGCTTACATTTTTCTGATTTCTCTACACTTGACTTTCTTATCAATTTTCCGTTTTTATTATATATTTTCATACATTTTCAATTTTTTCTTGAGTTTACAAAGTATTGATTTTATCATGGATCCAATCGATTCACCCAGCTCAATTTCTACTATATCTTCCACTTCTACTGAACCGATAATCCCTGTAAAAACCTGTCAAGTATGTGGGAAACCAGGTCATGGAAAACATTTTGGAGCGTTTACTTGTCGGGCCTGCGCCACGTTTTTTAGGTGTGGCATTCTCCTTCTTTTCATACTTTTTTTCTAAATTTTCCATCTAATTCCAGTAGATACGGACCAACAAACACCACAAAACCATGTAAGAAAGCAGGTCAATGTGACTTTATTAAAAATGGTTACTTCAATTGTAAGAAATGTAGACTGCAGAGGTGTTTTAGAGTTGGAATGAAATGTGATAGTGAGTTGGTGTTATTGGAAGATTTTGAAAATTACATTTTCTAGAAATACAAACTACACAAAAAGTTCAAAAGTTGAAATCAAAACCGAAAAGTCGCGAGATAGAAATCCCGCAGGTAATTTTTTTTCTAGAAACTTCACTTATCCCAAAATTTTCAGAGTGTCGGAGTGTTCATCGGTAGATCAAATCTCATTATTTTCTGTGCCCCACAACCGGAAAGTGAAACATATCCCAAACAAATTCTGGATGTTCGGTTTCTTATAGATCAGGCTTCTATGATTTTGAAAAAGGTAATAAATCTGCCAGTGGAGCAAGCTTTCACCAAATAAGAAAAAGTTTTCAGGGCCTCCACTCCCCGGTTTCTTCAAACAACTCGTTAGAGAAACTAGCTTTTGGACTGCAACAAATCCGACGAGGCTCCCGATCAGGAAAAACTCAATTTGTCTCTAATTTGGGAAAAGAACAGTTTCTAGCATTATGGCAAGATGATATGTTGAAAATCGCTAAATGGATGACCTATTTTGATGAGTTTCAAATCCTGCCTCATGATATAAAAGTGATTTAGTCTTGTTAGAAGAGTTTACCCAATGAGAGTTGCAGATAAAAATCTTGAAAGGTATCTGGAGAGTCTGGAGCAGACTAGAAAGGCTCGCCACAACAGTAATAGGAAGGCAGAACAAAATGTGTGAGGAAAACATGCTGATGTTGGATCTGGAAGAGAATCAAGTGGTGTTTTACACCAACAAAACTACAATTGACTTGTCATGGTACTCAAGGTATAATGCTCATCAATTGAAGTTGTAAGTATCTATATACATATCAATCATCCAGCTCAACTTCTCTTTTGAAGATTTGGCTACCGCTACCTCGACGAGAAAACTGACGATTTGATCCAAGAGCTAGTGAATTTACAGCCGTCAGATGTAGAAATGTCTTATATGATGTGTCAACTGTGTTTCTATTATGTTGGTAAACGATACCAAGGCGTCGTCCTAGAAATTGCTGATCGTCTTATGGAAAAGTTATCAAATGATCTACATAGCTATTACACAAGCAAAATGAAAACTGAAAAATATGCAGGAAGATTAGCCAGTATGATGAGGATAAACAATCAGATACAGGTGATTTTACATATGAGAGTGTGATAATCCACAGTGTTCTTTGTTGCAGAAAGGAATCTATCAAAGACGAGCCACCGCCGATTTGATGAGAATTTTCGATGTGTTTTATGTGGAGTTTTCGGATCCGGAGATGTTTATTGATGCATAAATAAAAATTGAAATTGTAATGTGACACGAGATATGAATTTTTTCTGAATTTGTTTTACACAGCCAGCTTCCGATTTTTCTGGAATTTTCCAAAATATTGAGATGCCCTTATATAGATTGTCCAGGCGGTGTTGATGAACTTCATAAATTGACTTTATATAGACTCGCAGCAAAGACAGGTGCTAAGTTATTCTTTCAAAAATGAAATTTGATTAATGTTCACCCTTCCAACTACTAAAAAACCAGGCCCGGCGCAGCTGAATGACAATTTTTGATTTTTGGTGACATGTTCACTTTCATTGTTTGATTTTTCAAAACGTAATTGGTTTTCCTTTGGCTATGATTCTATGAATATAATAAAGTTTTCTGTCAATTTTTTCAATGATCAGTTTCCCCGATATGCCAAATGGCTAATAAAATGAGTAACTTTCTTGATCTTCGAACTATTTTCAACAACTTTTTATTACTTTATTCAAAAATGACAAACATTGAATCTCCTTTTCTCCTCGTAAATGAATGATTCATACAATTATGACCCTGTGGCATTCAGAAAGAAACTCTTTTCCTCCTCTCTACACCTGTCATTTCTCCATTTCCCGAATTTTCATTGTATGTCGTCTCTCGGTCTCCATACCTCTCACTCACTTTTTCGTATTCTGCTCGTTTTTTTGTTGCCATTGTATAGAAAAAGGCAAAGAGCACGAGTTTTTCAATCTTCAGGAAAATGAATTCTCCTGGCTCATCCACCTCTTCTTCTTCCTCGGATTCTTTGACTGTATCCCTGAATAAGTGTCAAGTATGTGGTCAACAATCACACGGAAAACACTTTGGAGCAATCACTTGCAGGGCGTGTGCCGCCTTTTTCAGGTTTGTACAGACAAGAATTTATCAATTTTTTCTTCTATTTTAGACGATGCGGCACCTCGAACAATTTTAAGCCATGTAGAAGAGCCAATAATTGCGAATTTTTGAAAAATGGATGGTTCAATTGCAAACAGTGTCGACTGCAGAGGTGTAGGGATGTCGGGATGACGAATGACAGTTAGTTTTTCTAGCTGAAACAGTTTTTGAATATAAATTTTCAGACTTCCAATTCGATCGAGACTCCTTCTGTCCTCGAAAAGCTCGTGTGGTCCTGGAACAGTTTTGCAATAAAATCCCAGAGGTAACCTCCTGCTTTTATAACGGCAAAAGCAAATTTTCCGGTTTCCAGACCATGGGCACATTCCTTGGACGCTCCAACTTAATCATCTTCTGCGCTCCGGATATTGATCCGGGATACGACCCAAAGTGTTACATTGATGTTCAGTTCTTGGTTGACGAAGCAGCTGAAGTTTTGAAAAAAGGCTCTGAAATTCATCTCCGCGCCTCGAATTCACTGGAGAAACTTGCTCTCGGCTTGCAGTCTATTCGTGGGTATCAACCTAGGCCAATGAAGTTGATCACAAAGATTGGGAAGGATGAGACCCTGGCGTTATGGCAGCATGATATGTTGAAGGTTGCAAAGTGGATGACCTATTTTGACGAGTTGCAGCAGCTACCACTGTCGTTGCAGGTATTTAACGTTGAGTTTCGAGAATTCTAATATATTCAGGTTGACATGCTAAATGGCATCTGGAAAGTGTGGAGTCGCTTGGAAAATTTGGCTGTCACGGCTATCGGTCGACGTCAAAAGTTATGCAATGAGAAGATGATAATGGCGTATGTAGAACAAGATCAAGTGGTATGTGACTTGCTGAAAGTGGAGGTCGATTTGACATGGTGCTCCAGATATACTCTTGAGCAACTGAAGTTGTAAGTCTTTTTTTAATCTAAAACAGATAAAGAATCCATCGTTTCAGCTTCGGTGATCAGGACCTAGACGAGCGTACCGAGGACCTAATCCAAGCAATGATGGATCTGAACCCCACTGACGTTGAATTGTCCTATATGATGTGTCAACTTTGTTTCCATTATGTGGGGAAGAGGTATCAAGGAGTGATGCTTGAATTGGCAGAGAGATTCCAAGAATCCTTATCCAACGATCTGCACGACTACTATGTGAATCGAGTTAACATGCCGCAATATTCAATGAGACTGGCAAATATGATGAAGATCAATAATCATATTCAGGTATCAAAGAAACGGAGGGAAAGAAACGGAGTATTTTATTTCAGCTGGATATCTATCGAGGTCGCGTAAAGTCGGAATTGGCAAAGGTCTTTGATGTCTTCTACATTGAGTTTTCACATCCGGAAGCATTTTTGGATATGTGATACCTTGAAGTGTGGACTGAGGTTTTTCTTAAATCATATATTTTTTGTTGATGTTCTATGAATCTTGTTCTTTTTTTGATATCTACTTCGATTTTCTTTGAATAAATGAAAAAAAAAATAGAAAACAGGTTCCGCACCAAGTTGCGAAAATTCCGCACGATAAATGTACAATAATTTGACCAATTATTACTTGTATCTCACGTTACATACCAAACGAGACTGAACTATGAAGAGAGCGAAAAAATAGGATTTCGGAACTACTTTTCGGTATCCCATTCAATGGCTGTTTTATGAATTATAACAAGAACTGATATTATGCGATATTTAATTTCGAAAATAAAAGTAAAACGGAAAAAGTTTATTACTTTTTGGAGCTGATTTCGAAAACCAGTTAAATCCACCTGAAAACATCGGGTCGAGAATAATCCGCATAGTAGACGTCGAAAATTCGAAGCAGCTCCTGGCTTGACCTTTCAAGAATTATATCCGTCTGAAACTTGTTGTACGTATTTAACATTTTTCATATAGACTAACCTGAATATGATTATTGATTTTCATCATCTGAGCAACTCTCTTGGAGTACTGAGGCATGTTCATTCGGTTCACAAAGTAGTCATGTAAGTGATTCGACAAGACTTCTTGGAACCTATCAGCAATTTCTAGAATCACTCCTTGATATCTTTTTCCAATATAATGAAAAGATAGCTGGCACATCATGAAAGCTAATTCCACATCGGTAGGTTGAAGATCCAACATTAACTGGATAGCTTCTTGGGCGCGATTACCTTCGTCCTTGGTGCTGAAGCTGTAAGAAATAGGCACTATTCAGTAACTTCCAGACTCTACTCACAACTGTAATTGATCCAACGTATAATTTGTACACCATGACAAGTCGATTTCTAATTTTGTAAAGTCACATAAAACGAGATCCTTGTTGAGATGTGCCATTATTTGAGAGTTCCCACATGCCATTTGACGTCTTCCAGCTGCCGTGACAGCTAGTTTGTCAAGACGAGTCCATACTCTCCAAATTCCTCTTAGCATGTCGAACTGAAACATTTTCACTCACTTATTCCATGTCAAAACAGTGGTTCATTCAAACCTGTAACTGCTGTGGAAGCTGCTGGAACTCATCAAAGTAGGTCAAAAACTTTGCAGCTTTCAACATTTCGTCTTCAAACAACGCGAACGCTTCTTCCTTTCCTATCCTTCTAATCAACTTCACTGGGCCTTTTTTCACCTGATTTCTGATATGTTGAAGTCCGAGAGCAAGTTTTTCCAATGGATTCACAATGTTGACTGGAGTGGCGGACCCCTTGACCAATACTTCTTCAGCCTTGTCAATCAAGAATTGGACGTCTATAATTACTTTTGGAGTATACTTCTGGTAATCAGCAGGTGCGCAATAAACTATGAAATTAGGTTTTCCGAGAAACGTATCCATTGTTGGTGGGATTTTAGATTGGAAATGGCTAATGACTCTAGGAACTCTTTCCGGGTCACGACCGAATTGAAAACCATCAATCTTCATTCCGACGGCTAAACATTTTTGAAGTCGACACTTTTTACAATTGAACCATCCTTTTTTCAGGAAAACACAGTTATTGTTTTTCTTGCATGGTTTCACTTGACCGGAGACTCCATATCGTCTGAAATGATGTCATTGAGAATCCGGCTTTTCGGACATTTCTGATCTTTGAATGACATCAGAACTAGAAATAATTGAACAGGAATGATGAGTTCTTATCAAAAAGGAATAGATTAGGAGGTCGTCTTGAACTATGGTCGGTCGAATGTAAATAGAAATTCTCGAATGAAAAAGTTGTTTCGTTTGTCAGATAGTTTTAAGGGGTCTCAGGTCCTAGGACATAGCGCGAAAAGAGAATTTATTCAAAAAAATTTTATATGCTTGTTAGAGCAGAACGAATTATTTTGATACCTTGCAAATTGTTCAATTTCTAGGAGATCAATGATTTTGCAGACTTAATTTTTATTCTCATAAGTTTTTCTTAGCATCGAAAAAGCTTTTTTCAATTCTTGTTGAAACCTCACCTGAAAAAAGCAGCACAAGCTCTACAACTCACTGCTCCATAGTGTTTTCCATGAGCTGCCAATCCACAAACTTCACAGTCCTTTCCTGAATTCACAGCAACAACCATACAATCCAAAGAGGAAGAGGAGTTAGAAGGAGAGTTCATTGCAGACCAAAATGTTGAGAAAAGAATACATTTTCCTTTTCATTTTAAAACCAAGGGAGAGAGACGGAAACCATGGGAGACGCAGGTCGTTGTAGGGACAATGCTATACATAAAAATACTTAGTGAGGAGAGGACGGAGAAAGGACAAATAAACGGATTTTGATCTCTTTTTATGAATGTGTCATGGTCGTTAATTCATGAATCATAAAGAGGGGAAAGAGGGGAAAATTTGGAATCGTGGAAATTATAGCTTTTTTTGAGTTTTGAACGTAAAGATAAGGAAGATAGTTGTACAGAAAATCAACAAAAATTATCTTCGAAAACTTCAGGATGTGAAACTTGTATCTTCCAAACATCGAAAGTTTCACCGATTTTCACTTTCCATCGCTTTTCCCGGATGTTTCCCTGCAACATTATCATTATTATCATATAATTTGAACATTTAGTCACCTCAACACTCCTGATGAACTTCATCAATTGAGTCAACCTTCCAGAATATCTCAATTGACTTTGTTCGTTTACATAATAGTTGTGTAAGTCATCTGATAGAATTTGTTGAAAATTTTCTGCAACTTCCAAAGTTTCTCCTTGAAAACGTTGACCAACATAGTTGAAACATAACTGACTAATCATAAATGTCAATTCGACGTTGTTTGGGTTCAAATCCAACAGAGGTTGAATAAATCCAAGCATGTTCCAGTCAATAGTTACGGTGAAGCTGAAAATAAGTATAAATTATAACTCAAATCCGATATTATTGAACTTACAAACTGAGACTATCAACTTTATAATTGGTCATCCATGACAGATCCAAACTCAAATCATTTGGATCCACGTAGGCATCCTGGGCTAAAAAAACATTATCTGGTAAAATCCCTCGTTTTCTAGGCAAAAAATTCATAGCGAGTCTATCGAATAGTACCCACAAATGCCAAATTCCAGTCAATATTTTCATTCGAAAATCAATTGGAAGTTGTTGGAACTGCTCGAAATGAGAGAGCCAACGAGCAACAGTCAGGAAAGAGTCCTCCCAATCCTTCAGTTTCTCAGGTCCACCCCATTTTTTGTAGAGCCGGAAGTTGTGAGCAGTGGGAAGATTTTGAAGGGAAACAAATGCTTTTGAAAGTTTCAGAAGAGTTGAGAATGATGTAGATGGCTCGTGAGGATTCTAAAAATGAAAAAACAACTTGAATAAAAAAAAGAAAACCTACTTTTCTCAAGAGTATCGATTCAGCTCGTGTGAGTAGATACTTCAGGTCTATGTAGGTTTTGTGAGTATTCTTGTCGGTGATGTATAGATAACTTGGGTTTAAATGGGACCTGGAGTTCTGAGGAAATCTGGATAACTCAAGGGATCCAGGAGTAGAAAAACAGTCTCGGTTGAATTGGAATTCTGGAAATAATATGGGACTTGACATTGTTTATAGAATCTCAGAAGTTTTGATTTATACATCAATGCTGGATATGGTGCACATTTTTCTTGAATCTCAAAATTGAAAAATTTTACGTATCATTGTTTTTACTGGCTGTTAGAGAAAATATTTCAGTCTTCATGGGTCTGTTGAACAGTTCTAACGAAATTCTAATTCTAAAGAAATTCTCTGTTCTAGCGAAATTAGCAGAATGTGTTTTTCAGAACCAATAAATTTCCAACCCTTTCCTTGTCTCAATGTTCCCTATTCCCATCTTCAGCCAATCCTGAACTTCAATCCAAACCTTCTGACTCATTTCTGCCTTCTGCTCGAACATTTCAATTCTGTTCATGATATTTCGAAAAACAATGAGTAATCTTCACTGATTGATAGAGAGATAGTGGGAGAGAAGAAAGATCACAAGACGTCCGAAATGTTTTGAGAGATAGGTGAGAAGGGAGTATATAATCGGATCGGTGGGAGAAAAGAGCAAGTTTGTTTTATTCTTTTCGACTTTTTGAACTGTTCACTTGCACCAATGGTTGTGGATAACAAACGAATCAGTGAGTTTTCCATAGTTGTCGGAGTTTTTTAAAATCATATTTTGAAATTTTTCTTACCAAAAAATGCTTCGTTCCAGAGTCTGCCTTCGACGACCATTCAAAGACTAAGAAAGGAAAATTGAGCAGATCAGAAGCTAAGAAGGCTCTGGAAGACTTGGATGACGATACCGAAGATTTTGGGGATCGATGGAGGAAATATTCAAATAATGGATTTCTGGATTTAGCAGGTTTGATCAGACTTCTGCCTTCTCCTTTATATCCCGAAAGTTCACCCTTGCACGTTTTGTGGGCGGAGCCTATTTTTTTCAACGTTTTTGTAACTAAAAAATGTCACGCTCAGAACTGCATTAATAACTCGGCTCGGAATAGAGATATCGGTCTGAAAATTTGGGGGCACTCTGGAAAAGTCTGTCCCGCAGTGGCGACCAAAAGAGCACGTTATTGGAGCTCTTGGGCTCCGGAACGAAAAGTGTTCTTTTCAACGCCTTAGTACCTTAGTACTGAGGGTTTTGGGGTTTATCGCTTCTAACTCGGCCAGTTTTTGAGATTTTCACTTCTCCTTCCAAACTTAGATTAAGCATAAGATTCTCTAAATCGTAGTCAAAACCCCATCTGAAAATATTGAGTTTGAGCTTTGAAAACGATAAAAAAGTGAATCACCAAAAATGACCATTTTTTGGGTATTTTTTTCACTTTCCTTCCCAAATCTCGAGTTGGGAAAGTCGTATCAGTCTAAATTTTCGTTTCTGGGGGTATTTTTTGCTCCTGAAGAAGATGGAGTTACGAGCGCGGCTCTATATACCACTGATCTTTCTGAAATTTCGAAAAAAAGAAAAAAAAGAAAAAAAACCGGTCTCTCCCCTCTTTTCCGCCACCTCATTTTTTGAAGTTTTTGAGTCGGATTTTTCGCGAAAACCAGGATTGTAATGACGCTTTTTTGTAGAGGAGAAAATTCTCTATCGATTGGTATAAATTTCATCTGGGGTCGTAGTTGAAAAATTTCGCGAAAAACTCAAAAAACGAAAATTTTGTACTGAGGAAATCGTTTGAGACCGAAAATTTTGAGAAATCGTTAGGACCATATTGATCATCATAAAATAGTCATATCTTCTTTGATTTCCAGGATTCCTCAAAATGACCCTTCCCATGGAATCTTCTGGAGGAGACACCCCTCTGAAATCCTATAGCGGTCATCACAGTGAAACACACAAGAATGAGTCGAAGAAGAAAAAGGACAAAAAGACTTACGAGGAAGAAGATGATGTGGAAATAAGAAAGGAGAGACCTGTGGAAGAATCGAAAAAGGACAAGAAAGACAAGAAAAAAGACAAAAAAGGGATGAAAAAAGCTAAGAAAGCTGCTGAAAAGGCGGCTAAAAAGAACAAGAAAAAGTCGAAAAAATCGTCGTCGTCTTTGTCTTCAGACTCGTCATCTGACTCATCGTCAGACTCTTCTTCAGACTCCTCTTCTGATTCATCCGACGACGAGAAATTCAAGAAGAAATCTAAAAAGTCAAAGAAAGCTTCTAAAAAAGCTCCTGAATCATCATCGGATGAGGATTCTGATTCTGAGGATCAACAAGACCAAAAATCCAATGATCTTCCAAAGAAACCGACTCAGGAACTTGAAAGACGTCGTCATCGAGTCAAGAAAACAGAGGAACACGAAGAGGAAAAAGAGAAAGAAGAACATCATGAATCCAACGACGAAAACTTCGAATTCGATACGTCCCGTGGAAAAAAGAGAGATGAACCCCGTGGAAATGATGAGATTGTGTTGGAAAAAACTAAAGAAATTGGAGAGGATTCGGAGAAAGATGATGATCACCATCATCATCACTGCTGTTGTGGTGCCAAAAATGAACATGAGCACACCCATGAGGTTACAAAAACCGACAAAGTGGTCAACAAGTTCCATGATTGCGCCAAGTGTCAGTATAAGTGTCCGATTTGTAATTGAATATTTCTTTTACTACTCGTCTTTTTTTTAATCCTATGAGAAATATATTGTAACCAATTACTTATTATCGAATTTTCCATGATAAACACTCACTCTTCACATTCATCCCCATATCGCGACACTTATCCATCCGGCACCTTTTACATATGTTTTTTTTCTCTATTTCATCAAATATGGCACACCTTCCAGTGTTTTCTGCTTCATTTTTACATTTATAAACATGTTTTCGCAAAGCACCTCTTCTGAAAATTTAAATTCACACTAATTTTTTTCCAAGAACACCGTTACCTGAAAAAAGCTGCACAAGCACGACAGCTATACACTCCAAAATGGTTTCCGGTACCCGGAAGATTACAAATTTTGTATTTATTCATTGTTAAAAACGGAAAAAAGATAGATAGACTGCCGAAGAGTGATCAAATATTTACCTAGAGACGCAGAAGGTGAAAGAAAAGAGGAAAGTGTTATCAAGTTATGATTGTCGGTTGGGCTTGTCATTTGAACTCTTCGTCCGCTCTTACCGAAACAACTATTATTATTTCAAGTGTGAAACCTTTTTATTTCTACCAGCATACGGATACAATCATATTTTATTTTTAATTCTACCACGGCATTCCTTCACCGAGCCTTTTTATATGCTCTGACCAATTTGAAAATCTAGGAACAACATCCTCCAAAAGTTGATCTTTCCGACGAACCACTCCATTCACAAACCAATCAGTAACACTCACTAACAATACGTCCTCTGTATTTTCTATAGAGTAGACTCTACTATTTTCGTATCTGGAAAAAAACCCACAAATTAGTTTAATTTTTAATTTTTTGCTTAACTTACTCATGAAAATAAGACGATGGACCTAACAGACTCAGAACCTCCTCTTCCCCCATAGGGTCATTGGATCCAAGTTTGAAAAATGAGTTGAGAGGACGAGCAGTTTTTCGGAAACTCTGTAAAAAATCAAGTGTGGACAGCCATTTATCGAATTTCTCACCTTCACAACTGCTAACACTTCTTCACTCCTCATCTTCTTCTCACAAATTTGTAGATCCTCAAAATGCAGTAATTCCTCAATTGGGACTGTCAACGCGGTGAAGAAGTTCTGATAAACAGCCACACTGAACTCTGTCAAATGCTTCCATTGCTCTGTTTCAATCAGTTTCCTCATTGTCTCCTTTGTTGGGCAGGTATCCAAATATAGTCTTCTCAAACAACTTGGATCCAGACGTTCGATGAAATCCAGCATATAAGACTCATTTTCCACGTGGCAGCACCAGAAAAAGTGATCCGTTTTGATCTTGAAACTCGGTTTCAACTTCTTCAGTTCCTCACTGAGTATAACAAAAAAGTTTGCATTGAATTTGTTCGAATACGGGATATCAGTGAGAATTTCCCCCAATTTGGTCTTCGGGTGGCCAACAATTCTAAGTAAATCTTTAACCACAGATTCCGAGTCTTTTGTGAGTTTTTTGAAGATTTTGGGTGGTTGAGAAACTACAAATTCGATATTTCCATTGGTCTGATCGTTCTTTTTGATTCGGATGTATTCGAGAGTGATTGGACAGTTGTCGATCAGGGCTCGATCAGATGAGGAGCATTCACGAAGAGAACACCTGGAAAATTTTGAGAATCTCTTCCAGGAAAGTTGATAGTTTAAAAAATACCGATTCGAAAAATCCAAATACTTGATTACATCTGTTTTGAAAAGGTCCGGCAAGCCACTCCAGTTCAATTCAGCTGTCATTTTTGATATTGGAATCTGGAAAACTAATATATTTGTTTAGAATACACATGTAGAGAAATAGGAGGAAAGTTATAAGGCTAGATTCTAAAAAATGAACACCTTCCAGTTGCTTCATAATTCGAAATTCCCCCGTATTTCGGATAACTCATCGAGAAGCGCGTCAAGCTGCCTTCGCACATGATGCGTGCCACGATTGGCAGCGATAAGGCAATCATGTGAAGTTGGTCATTGTGGGTTTACCTTCTTTTTTGTAACTTTTTCTGATTATTTTTTGAATAAATCACGTTCAATAACTACAAAAATCAGAATAATACGCTTTGGTTTAAAAACTCGTAAAGTTACGCCCAGTCATAAAAAAATGGGTCCGTCAAAATTCAATGATGGTGAAATGGAAAAACAGTAAAAATTGAGTGAAATGAGACACGTGTTTTTTTCAGTTGCAGATCATGAGTTGTTTTTCAAATCATCAAAACACATCATCGGAAGTCTCTGGAAAGACTATGTTCAACCAAAATTGGTTTAAAAAAAAGGAATAGAATCAAACCGGCTAGAAACGATGGAAATGAAATGATTGTGATAAATGTTCAGTGAATGACAGAAGTTTGTTGTAGAATTTTCAGTTTTGGAAAATTAAAACAAAATTTGTGTAAATGATTTTATGGACATATATTTTTGTGTGAAATAGATGGACAAACAATAAATTCAGCGAGGGTAAACTGAAACTATCCAAGAGGATTAAAACTGTAAAAGATTTGAAAACAAAGTTCAAGCGGGGAATCGCAACAGAAAAGATCAAGTACATCCAAAAACTTTCGAAATAAGCAACATCCTGATGAAAAATGAATGTTCCAGCCTGATTCTATTGCCGATCTTTCCATGATCGGTCCTTGGCAAAATATCTCTTCGAATTGCCGGATTTTGACGAATATCATTTGCAAAATACATTATTCCAGGTTCATAATAATTCAATTTTCTGTATTATTTCACCTGATCTTCATCAAAATCGACCGAAATACAAAAATACTATGTCAGTTCATTCCTATTCCTACAGACTACCTATTTTCCTTTTTAAGTCATCTATAGAATCGTCGAGAACGATCAATGCCCTCAGAAAATGGGACCTGACCTCTCACTAGCCATTCTTGTCTCTCCATAGTGTCTCATCTTTGCGCATTCCTGGTCTCCTCTTTCTTCCAAACGCGTCTACATCCACTACTTGACGCACTTTGTAATTAACACAGAGCGGTAAAATCGAAACGATAAAACATTATCCTTGTGTCCGTGTGGATCTCAGGAATTTTTCAGGATGAAACATGTTTCTCAACAGTTTTCACTATTGTCCTTCTTCGGGAAAAACATCTGTCGTTGAATATGATGTATGCACCGATACACCTAATTGCGGACCACAATGCAATGCGCATCGATTATTGCGAATGGTGTTCGTCTTCTCCTGTTCATGTTTTTTTGCGTCCTGTCTTCCATTCTGTTTTTGTTTTTGAGGATTTTTGAGGATTCTTAGATTTTTCAGAGGGAGTATTGAGAAAAAAAAGATTTCTCGCCCACATGGAAGGCTTACTCTAATTATTCAACATTTACTCATTCTCTAGATTTCTCCATACTTCCACGTTCTCTTTCCTTTTTTCACTATACATCTAATTTCAATTTATTCCAGAATGTTGAGATCTATCGCCTCTGATACAAAGTTCATCCCTCACGGCGTCCTTCACTACTACTCTACTGGACAGACGTGTGAGGAAGCCGTTGCAAACCTTCTCCGCTCTCATGAAAAGATGCCTGAGCTCTTCCCAAGAGTTCATGCTCAAGAAGTGGAGTTTTGGTATAACTCATTCAAAGAAGGAAACTTCGACCTTCATCAGGATCCGACGTAAGTTTTTTGGGGTTCTCGGACAACTATGGTGATTAGAGTAGTTTCGACATGGGCATAAAGTCCAATCCCACCTAATTTTCAGAGTGGCACCACACTCCAAGCTCGAGAATTTGCCAGTTCTCCATCATGTACTTCATCAAGTCGGCGCAGAAGACCAGTAAGTTTCTAAAAGAAAGTCAGCTTTCATATCTCAAATGTTTTACAGGAAATCTTTGCACCGGACTTGCAAGCAGTTCAAAAACATGATTGAAAATGAGAAGAGACTTTTCGATCTTGTAGAGTTCCGGATGAGTAAAAACTCCGTGATGCTCCAAATCCAAAGCGGAATCACAAGCAAGAAAATTCGAACAGTTTATGTGAAAAAAGAAGAAGGAGGATGCACTATCACCAAAGGAAAGATATCTACTGAATCCGAAAAAGAGTTCATGGGAGCGGCGCTGCACGATTTCTCGAAAACCGTTGAAATGATCCACACCAAAATCAGAAAAATGATAATCAAGTACAGCCAACATAGAACTCAAAAAGAAGACCGAGTTGCATTCATGACTGCAGTCTGTAACAAGTTGAATTCGTTGAAAGAGAAGCTACACGTGGAAAGATTGGTAACGTGCGCTTGCGATCCTTTGGAATTAGAGTCAATACTGAAAGCTGTGAAACCTAAAATTCTGGTAAATCTTGAATTGGATCTTCACAATGTAGACGAGTTGGAGGAAAGAGACACTGTGTTCAAGATCACTGAAATGGAAAAGTTTCAGTTACATTTTCCTCATCTCAAAGATTTGAGTATTTTCGGAAAGCCAGTCGACATCAAACTGAACGACATTCTTCACATCTCAGAAGTTTGTATTGAAATCACTGGGTTGAGCCCAAATGATGTTAATGAACACAAAGAGGTATGTCTAGAAACTTTGGGTCCATTTCGTCCGGAAGTATGAAAGCCACCAGAATTGCTTGAATTGATTTTTTACGCAATCGTTCCAACGTTTTTTTTGTTGATGTTTTTAATTTTTTTGCACGAGAAAATTTCTCATATATCGGTGTTGGTAAAACCTTCTTCATAAGTTTGTTAGCTATTGTGTCTAACTGGTTGCCAGATATCTCCAAATAATTTAAGTGTTGAGTTTTACTCTAACCACTAGTGTGTCGACCCGCGAGTAAATTCTCACATTTCTCGCTTTGTTTCGCATTTGTCTCGACTCGCAACAAGGCTCGTACTTGCAATTACTTGCAAACTTCATTACTCGCATAATACTCGCAAATAAATTTGCGAATCAGACGAGCCAGTGATAAAGGCGAGTAATCTACTGCCGGAATATTCAGGAAACCGTTTAAGCCAAAAAGAGCCAAAACTTTGAAAATATTTCAAGTTCAATATTAGTTTTTTTCCAGAATCTGCTCCGGCTTCCGGGCTTTAAATATCATAAAATCGACGAAATGATGCTCAATGACCGCCTCCCTATTGCGGATTGGATCCGTGCGATGGAACCTTTCGACCAACTGAGACCTTTCGAACGAGACACAGTTGAATCTGATGAAGATGAATATGATGCATCGGGCCAGTTTCCATTCAAAGATGGGTCTGGAGACATGCTCACTTTCAAGATTGATCACGGAATCATGTTTGAGAGAAAAACACAAAGAAAAAGGAAAATTGGAGGCGAAATTCGTTCATGATTGTTTCTCTTTCTGTTTTCTAAACCGTCAATCCATCAAAAGCTTTTTGCTGTTCTAAATACTTTTTGTCTTTTATTTCTCTTGTTTTCTGCAAACCCAATTTTTCCGTTGGAATAAAATTTTCTTTTTGATATTCACATTCAAAATTTATTCATTTGTTGGTCCCGTTTTCAATCGGCTGTCATTTCTCTTTGTTTTGTTGTTTTTACTTTGAGGCTCAATTTTTCTCTTCGTCTGTGCTTCTCGACGAGTTTTTCTCGTGTTACTATGGTTACTAGAAAAGCCCAGGAGAAGAGATTATTCCTCGATCAATATGTTTTCATTATCATTTCACTCTCTTTATTTTTGTTACAGATCATCAACAATGGTTGAAAATCGTACCTTTCAAAATCCCAGGAATCAAGCCCGTGCTCGTCGATACTCGTTTCTCGAGAAAATGCGAATCGCTCGCAGCAAAAGAACACGTCGTTCTTGCTCTTATTCCTCGAGATTATCGGAAACCGAAGCAAGTCAAGTGGATGCTTGGTTCCAATCGTTCCTTACAGTTTGCACAGAGATCGTAAACCTTTGTGAGTTGTTGCACAGAGACAGTTGCAGTTGCAGTTACAGTACAGTTGCACAGAGATCGTAAACCTTTGTGAGTTGTTTTTTCGTACTAGGGACTTGCCGGGTATGTGTTTGGGGCTCCAATATGAGCTTTACATCAATCGGAAGCTAGTCGGAAGTTAATCAAGAAGCTGAATTCAATTGTGGCAGTAGACTATGTGTAACCTAGATACTGACGAAATTAGGCTATCAGCTCTCTCTATCAAAGCGATTGTAAAACCTGGATTCAAAATTGTGGCCAGTTTCCGACCGTATTTCGAATGATCTAAGCCTCATATTGGAACCCCAAAAACATATTTGGTCAGCGGAGAAACGGCAAGCTGCTAAAAAAAACAACCAGTAAAAACGACAAAATGCTTGTAAAAGTGGCAATTTGCCGCCACGTTTTACCAATCTGCCGTTTGTCAGGTTGGAAACTAGCACAACGACTTGCCTGTCGAAATTTAGTTGAGAATTGTTTTTGCATCTCGTTCTTTTCAGGATACTTGCTCGCCCGAGACTGGAATGTATCCCTTGCTTTGACAATGTCCTCCAACACGTAACCATCAATGACACGCGAGTTTCTCACAGCTTCAACTTATTTGAACTCTGACATTTTCAGAAAGAACCTTCTAGAAGTACACCCAAACTTTGAGAGGTTTATCAACCGACAACAGGATCGATATTTTTTCGAGATGTCGAAGATTCGAGATGTCAAATGGAGGAGCTGTTCAGTTTGCACTGGTAAACTGGTCTACTAATGCATACTTAAAGTTATCCAACACAAGACATGGAGATATTGTTTAACTTTTCGTTGAATTTTGTGTTAATTGATGTTAATTATTTTTCATTTTTGTTGTTGGTTTCAAGTTGTCATCATCTTCGTCTTACCACAGTCTCTTTTCTCCAGTTTTTTCTAACGGGAATCGTCGTGGAATTGGGTACCTGCACACTTTATGCAGATTGCACAATGTCGTTCGTCGTGTATGCTCGCCATTCTTCGTTTATGACCCATTATTGATTATGGTCTTTCTTATAAATCACGAAAACCTTGTCGAATCGAATAATTGTTCATTCAAATAAAGTGTTAGTTAGTGTATACAGGACGCTTACCATTGTCTCGTAAATCGACAGTCTGCGAACACTATCTCACAACTTTTAAAAATTGCTGTTCTTATTACAGGTTATATTTACCTGAAGCGTATTTTTTTTCTTCATTTCATTTCTCATTCACCTCTTTTAATCGAACATTCACAGTTCGATTCCAGATATGTCTTGGCTTCTAGGAAGTGGTATATTTATTCCATCCGCAATTTATACCTTGTACACTGGAGGGCATAGCCGAGATGATGCTGTTGCTCATCTTCTCCGCTCTCA
Source organism: Caenorhabditis brenneri (assembly GCA_000143925.2). NCBI lineage: Eukaryota > Metazoa > Nematoda > Chromadorea > Rhabditida > Rhabditidae > Caenorhabditis > Caenorhabditis brenneri. Next base: position 432,698 of record GL379873.1, on the reverse strand, counting down.
TGAGTTCGCTCCGGAGCATTTCCCAAGAGTTGACTACCGAGATGTTGACTTCTGGTACAACTCTTTCAGAAACAAGAATTTCGATCTCGAACAGAAGCCTGAGTAGGTTTTTTGTTGTTGGAAAATTTAAATTATATATGTAACTTTGAAAAATGTTTGCGATTTACAGATACCCAAATGATCTCACCCGACTAGAAAACTTGCCAGTTCTTGACAAAGTTCTCAGCAATGTCGGATCCGAAGATCAGTAAGTACTACATTTTATGTTTGTTTCACAAAGTTTCAACTTACAGACAAAAACTTCGTCTTGTCTGTCACAAGTTTAAACATTTTATCGACTCCGAGAGAAAGCTCATCAAAACAATTCGAATTCAACTAAATTCAGATTCAGTGAATCTATTAATAGAATGCGGGATCACCCAAGATATAATTTGTACCGCCTACAAACGATCAGAAGCTGGATGTGAGATCATAAGAGATGGGGAAACAGTAACCTCAAAAAATAATTTCATTGACGCTGCAATGGAGGATTTCAAATCTGCAAATCAAAGAACTGACACTAAGATAACCTCTTTGCTAATTATTTCGTCCAAAGGCGACCCAAATGATGAAGATCGAACAATGTTCTTCTCCAAAATTGGTCAGACGTTGAGTGAAGTAAAAGAAAAAGTTTACGTGGAATCACTTCTGATGAAAGATGAAAATGTTGATGAACTGGAAATAATATTGACTGGAATCAAGCCCGGCCGCTTGTCTGCGGTTTTCATGCAGACTCGGAGCACTGACGAGACCGACCTAACTAGAATTGTTGATAAAAACCAGCACTGGCAGTATTTGAAACAATTCCATGCATCATCCCAAATTGATGATTTGAAATTAGACACAATTGCGCACATGGATACAGTGAGAATCTCCACCACATCTGAATATTCCGCACAGGAGCTTTTGGATTATAAAATTGTGAATATGAATCCTTCAGAGTTGTTTAAACAGTTTTAAGGATAGCATTTTTAGAGGATTCTTGAAAACCCAAACTTCGATCAACATGTAATCTTCTGGCAAAAACCTGATTGTCTTGAAAAATACAGGAATGCTCTGAGCCCATACACTCCTTCTCCGATTGATGGATATGATGAGGACAGTGTGTCAGGCAGTCTTCCATTTCCGGGTCGAAACGATTATCGTCTCGTTTTCAAAATTGGCGATTGGATTTCTTTTCAGAAAGAGTGGTGTGGACACGATTCATAAAGATATGGTATGCCTGCAGCCTAATTTCTCACTAGTGACTGATAGGGTATGTCTCCTGAGTTCCGATGTGTGTTTAATATCGGGGCAGGTAGTCCATTTAATTTTTTATTGATAATTATTCTTATTCATTCATTTTTCATTCATTTTTTATTATGTTTGAATTGTTAATATTGAAATTACTTCCTGTTGTTTCTTTTAATCCTCCTTTTCTGTTAGAGTCCCGCGAATCGATTGACTGGTGATTTCAACCTTCAAAAAACCATTTCCATTTTCCATTTTGAAAATTTGAATATGACGAGTTCTCTGACTAAAATAATAAATAATCCGTTTTCTTTATTCAAAATTATTTGAACTCACTTCTGAAAGTCGGCAAAATTGTTCGATGGCTCATCAAACATTTTCACCACTTCTTCAATCTCGATAATTTCGAAATTTGGCTGATAATTAAAAAAAAAGAAATAAGAACCGTAAGGACGAGGTGCTGATCGGAAGTTCTGAATTTAAAAAATCATAGAAAATTATAGAAGCGTATTAGTTACCTTTATCACTGACCAAATGTCTTCTGGGGTGATTTTCCGTAAAAAAAGATCAATGTGATTTCCGATAAACAGTTCCATAACTGAAAACCCATTGGAACAACTCGATCCAAGTGCAAAGCTTTCCAAATTTCGAACCAATTCGGTTTTGATAACTCTTTGAAGTTGTTCCAGAGCTATCGGACAATCCAGTTGTAATCCTTTCAGTGTTCTAGTGTCAAATCTATTTAGAATATCCAGAAAACAGTCTACTGAATCTTCGCAGTACCAATTTAAATTCTTAGCTTTGATTCTAAAAGTATCAGGGCGTTTTTGAAGTTCTCCATGCCACTCTAGAATCATGCTCGGTATTTTCGAATTTTTATGAAAAAAACTCAAATTAACTGAGTCGACTGTTGATTTTGGGTGCTCGAAAATTGCCAAGAATCGACTGACAATCATATCATTCTTAGAGATGTACTGCTTTATATTCACAAGACCATTCGTAATGACTGGGTGTTCTTGGCAACGCAATTCGATTCCTCCATCACCATAGTTGAATCCAATATCCATCAGATAAATTGGAACTGTTTTCACTAAATCTCTTTCTGCTTTTGACACTTGTTGCAAATAACATCTGGAAATAAGAGTTTCAAGCTAAAGTACACCAAATTAAAATGAACCTGTCTTTGAAATTAAGATATTTCACGACATCCTGTTTGAATATCAACGGGAGGTTTGACCAGTTTTTAGCCATAATCTGAAAGTTTTAGGTTGAAAAAAAAACAATTTCGAGAAATTGCGAAATGAAGAGAGTGAAATAAAATTGAGAAATGCAGTCACTCTTCTCGCGAGGTGACCGACCAACAGAACAAACATCCATATCAAATGGTGACGATTAATAGGTGTGTCATGCCCAGGCAAATATAAGGAAAAATACAAATTTCGGAGTTTCGCTTCGCCAAAATTCTGATATAGTTGCACTATGAAATCATTAATTTTTTCCAGAGTCCTAATTTCTCAGACGTTTTCTCTATTCTTATCTCAAAAAGCTCTAAATTTTCACATTTTTCCGAAATCTTGATTCTTAAATAATTGTTTTTGGGTTAAATAATTGTCAGATGACCATTTAAACCCGAACTAGTACTGACGACACTCATTTATTTCATTCATTCACAAAACAACACAAAATTAATTATCCGTGATGAATTCTGTAGTTTCTCTTCCCATCTCCAGCATCTGATCCAGTTGGCTTCTTGTGACGGTCCACCAGATGACGATCGGCTTGCTCAGATTGTCTCGGATTCAGAGTACATTCGTGATTGCGACAGTACTCCCCTTTGCCACAGTCTTTAGAAAGTGAACATCCAACTTTTTGGACTTGAGCGGCAGTGGAAACTATTAGAAGAAAGAAAATCTGGAAAAAAGATTGATAAGAATTTCGAAAGAAGCCAGAGAATTCTTACCAGGAAAATCTTCATCGTGACTTCCAAACTGTGAAGAACAACAGAAAGGAATGATAGAATTCTTGGAAACTGTGCCCCTTTTATGTAAAACAAGAGATCATTGATCAAAAGAGGTATGGGAATTCGCATAGATAAAATTTCAGAGGATGGGAATTCTCAAAAACAAAAATTTGAAGATGGGAACGGAGAATCATAAAATGTCAGGACATTGAAATGTGAGTCATCAAACAGTTTTTCAACACAGATTATCCTTGAACACTTCTGGATGTGAAAACTCTACTTTCCATACATCAAAAACTTCTCCGACCTCCACTTTTTGTTGCTTCTCGAGGAAATCATTCTGAAACCAATTGGTTTTGGTGAAAAAATTGAAGATATGGGTTACCTCTAAACTCCTGACAAACTTCATTAATTGACCAAGTCTCGCCGAGTATCTCATATTATTATGATCGTTGACATAGTAGTCATGTAGATCGTTGGCCAACATTTCTTGAAACTTTTCCGTTATTTCTTGAATTTCACCTTGGAATCGTTTTCCAACGTAATTGAAACAAAATTGAGTGGTCATGAATGTCAACTCGACGTCGTTGGGGTTTAGATCTAGTAATGGTTTTATGAAGTTTATCATATACCAGTCAATTGAGTAAATGAACCTGAAATTCATAAACTGTACTAGTTTTCGGATAAGATACTACTTACCGTTTTGAAATTTCCTCTTCGTTTTTTGAAAATTCTATCAAATTCATGTTCAAGTTTCGGAAATCGAAATAGGTGTTATAGCCGGGTATAAATATGTTTTCATCCGATGCGAATCCGTTTTTCCTTGCAATGAAATTTAGTGTGAGCCTATCGAATATAGCAAAAATGTGCCAGACTCCAGTAAAAATTTTCATTCGTAACGCGATCGGGAGATCTTGAAATTGGTTGAAATGAGTGAAGAATTTGGCGACTGTGAAAAAAGATTTTTCCCAATCTTTGAGTTTTTCTAATACCCCATATTTGGTAATCTGTCGGAATTTTTGATGAGAAGGCTGGTCTCGAACAGAATTGATGGCATTGGTTAGGGTCAAAAGAGTTGATGAATATTGGACGGCTAGCGTTGGTTTCTAAAGTAACAATCAAAAATACAAATCCAACATTCACTTCTGAAATCACTCACATAATTCAACAGAACATTCTCCGCCTCTTGTAACAGAAACTTCAATTCTATGAAATTTTTCTTCTGCTTGGTTTCCACAAAACGAATGAACTTAGGTTCGCTAACCATTTTTGACTTCTTCTTTTGCGAAATTTCCTCGGGCGGTCCAATCCAATCTCTTCCGAATTGGAATCCTAAGTCATCTTACAATTTTGAGAGTTGCCCGAAAATAGCTCACTTTTAACACTCATTCCCATTCTCAAACACTTATCCATTCGACATTTTTTACAGGAATACTGCTCGGTAGCTGGGTCGTATATACCACATCTTCCCTTTTCATCTTCATTCTTACAGGTGTACGGTTTTTTTCGGAGAGCACCTCGTCTGAAAATTAAATTTAAAAAAAAAAATGATTTTCTGAAAATCACCAACCTAAAGAACGCAGCACACGCTCGACAACTATTCACACCAAAGTGATTTCCGGCACCCGGTTGGTCACATATTAAACATGGCTTCATATTTTGGCACAAGAAAAAGAAATAGATTTTGAAAATTGAACTTGAAAGTTGAGGTAGACAGGACAATAGTCAACTGTCGGCTATTTACATAAGACTTTGAGAGACGTAGAGAGTGAAACAGCAATCGGAAATGAAGGTATTTAGGTGGTATCAGTGTGTGACCGAACAGGTTTTCGTGACTTGGAATTTGTTCTTTTGGATTAGAAATAATGTATTTTTTGAAGAAATTGTTATTCAGAATATTACAATTGTTATTATTCATTTGCACAATTTATTAATCTCAAAATATACAAAAACATTTCTTATCTCTTCCAAATTACGAGGCATCTTCAAACATTTCTGGATGAGAAAACTCAATACAGTAGACATCGAAAATCTTTGCAATTTCTTGTTTTGCTCGTTTTTCCCAGATGTCTTGCTGGAAGATCTTTTCTTTTTAATTTTCAAATCGCCGTGAAAAAACTAACCTGAATCATATTATTAATCTTCAACATTTGATTCAACCTTCCACAATATCTTGGCATATTCAACTCATTTGTATAATAGTTGTGCAAATCATTAGCAAGAATATCTTGAAACTTCTCGGTCACTTCCAAAATCTCTCCCTGATATTTTTTCCCAGCATAGTGAAAACAAAGTTGGCATAGCATATAAGTCAACTCGATATCAGAGGGTTGAAGTTCCATGAGGGGTTCCAAAGCGTCTATGAGCAACCACTCTTCCATTTCGTCTGGGAAACCAAAGCTGTAAAACATTTCAGATATAAATTTTGGCATGAAAGGGTTTTACTTACAATGCTAACTGCTCTCTCGGATATTTTGTGAACCAGGAAATATCCAAATCAACAGTTTTCGGGTCACAAGCAGAGTTCCAACCAAGCATCATCTGACGTTTCTCACAAATGTTTTGACGACGTCCAGAAGCCGTGAGGGATAGTTTGTCGAGGCGGCTCCATACATGCCAAACGGATTTTAGGAGAAGTACCTGGAAATAAGATAAGGTTAGTGTATAATGAAAAAGAACAGCAACCTAAAACTTGAAAACCCACCTGCTGCGCATGCGGCAATAACTGAAAATCATCAAAATAAGTCAACCATCTAGCCACTGCCAAGAAATCTGTCTCCCAATATGTCATAGCTTCATCCTTCCCTAGTTTCGTCAGAACTTGTAATTCTTGCGTACTCTCTGGAACAACTCGGACCAAATTTAATCCCAATGCCAGCCTCTCCAAATTATTCTTGGCAAATAACGGTTTCTCAGCTCCCAACTCCAGAAGATGTGAAGCTTTTTCAAGAAGATTATGGCAATCGATGAAACTTTTCTCAGAGTATGAGGGAGGTTCGATGAATATTATGAAGTGAGGACGACCAAGGAAGTGCTCCACTGTCTAGAATTGAAAGGTTAACTGTGGTCAACTGAACTTCAGTCGACTAGTGAACTAACCTCCGGCAAATTCCCAAAGAAAATTGTCCTTCTGGCTTGTTTGGTATTAGTGAACTGTTCAGTGGCTGATATGGGATCTCGATCGAATTGAAACCCTAAAACAAGAAATTTGTCAAAAGTTGACAAGGGAAAACTCACTTCCCGGATCCATGCCAACTTCATTGCACTTGTCTAACCGGCACTTTTTGCAAGTGAATCTTCCATTCTGCCAAATTTCACAGCTATTATTCTTTTTGCATTTGTAGATGGTTTTGGCTCCGGTGGCAGCTCTCCTGGAAAAAAAACTTGGGGATTATTTAAATGTCTTGTTTTGTGACTTGTAGTCAGTTACTCTTTTTTGGGAAAAGTGAATGACTTAAAATTCGAAGTATGTCGGAAAATCGTTTCCGTTCTATGTAGTTAAAGTACACCACAGTTTTATAGCCTCTAAGATTTTCTATAAAAATTTCTGAAGTCGGAAACTATGTTCATTTCAATTGAACAATAAAACATTCATGTGCAAACAAAAATGCGGAACTGATGGGGACGAGTGAAAATTCAAAATAGTTCTTGAATTGGCTTTGAAAGAAATCATGAAAATGTTCTCAGAATAATTTTTTTTTGTCAAATGACACACCTAAAGAACGCTGCACACGCTCTACAGCTGATTGCCCCAAAATGATTCCCGTGAGCAGGTTGTCCACAAACTTGACACGGATAGAAGTTCAAAGCAACCATTTGTCCAGATTCGCCACAACTTCCATCCTCATCCATCGGAGAAATGGAAGGTGAATAAAAGATAGAAGACGTGGAACTGGATTCGAATTGCATCACCAAAAAAATAAGAGGAGTTTGTGCTTCAAAAAGTGGTATCTGAACTGAAGACTAGAAATGGAAAGAGTGAGAATTCTTATGTCTCTCTTATCGGAGTATAAGGGAAACGACGAGAACAATTTTTTTATATTCTTCAAGTGTGATAAGAGATAGTTGTTATGCGGAGTTTAGAGATGTTTTATGTATTAGTGATAGGTTTGATGGTGATGATTTCTGGTTGAATGGAGGGAGGAACTAGAAGGGAAGTTCACTGTGAATGGGGGGAATTTTTGAAAAACAAAGGATTACAAAACGTGGTGTAGAAAATACACAACGATAATAAAAGGAAAGGTAGCCTTATCTTTCTTAGGGCTGTCAATTAAAGTGCAGTCAATTAAAACGAAAATGAGTTGGCAATCATTGGCTATAAAATATTTTAAGGGCTAGAAAACGAAAAAAAAAGGATTTTGAAATTCGATCCAGACTAATTTGGAAGAGCATGAATATTTTTGGGTTCAATTTCCATCGCATCATGTTTTTTTGCTCCGTTTTCAAGTTCTGCGCCAGGAAACAAATAACAAAATCAAGATATTTTTTCTTCTATTTTTCAAATACTGGTACAAACTTGAAAACAATAAAAATAGCTACGTTAACTCTACATTCTGTTGGCTGTCGATGTCTGGTTATCCCAGTTTTGTCCTTCCCAAATACACCAAAAACATGTGTTCAGACAGTAATCGGAACATGAAATAAAGTTAACTCAAAGATCAAAAAATTATATAAATTGACAGAGAAACATTTTATCAAAAGACAATAGAATATTGATTTATGTGTGTTAGAGGAGGAGTAAGTATAGATATAAACATAAGTTTTGAAGAGGGAAAAGGACAAAAGTAAAGAAACAGAGGAGGAGAGAAAAGGAAACAATGTTTGAACTACATTCACGGGTTAAAGAGAAGAAGGAGTAGAGAATTAAGGGAGACACAAATACGAAAAGTACAAGGGGAACGTAAGATCATAACATGAAGGGGGAAGCCTTTTTTATGGAAGATTATATGAATGAGAAAATGATCAAAAAAGGAGAAGAAGGTAGACAAAGAAGTGAGATTTAGAAAAGAAAGAGAGAAAAAGGATGCCGATGTAATCGGGTTTTTTGGCGTGCTGCCAAGAGTGACCGTTTAGTTTTTGTGTGCTTAGTTCGCTTGGTTTTTCATGTATCCCCTTTTCCAAAATCATAAAGTTTTATTCATGACAAAAACTCAAAAAACCAATTTATGGAAACCCACTATATTTATGAGAGATCTTCGAACATTTCCGGATGTGAAAACTCGACACAATAGATTGGAAACACTTTTGCCAGTTCATTCTTGACCCGCTTTTCTCGGATGTCTTGCTGAAAAAAACAAATTTCGGCGTAATCATGAAATAAACTAACCTGTATCATATTATTAATCTTCAACATTTGATTCAATCTCCCTGAATATCTAGCCATTTTTAATTCATTTGTATAGTAGTCATGTAAATCATTCGCCAAAACTTCTTGGAATTTTTCTGTCACTTGTAAAATCTCTCCTTGATGTCTTTTTCCAGCGTATTGCAAACATAATTGGCATAGCATATAAGTCAACTCTATATCAGATGGTTGAAGTTGAATCAGCGGAGTGATAGCACCAGCATCCACCCAATCGTGGGGTTCATCGAAGAAACTGAAAAAATGGAAATCGTGAAACCAAAAAGGGCAGGAAAACCTACAATTTTAGTTTTTCCTTCGGATATTTTGTCATCCAGGTAATATCCATTTCTACACTTTTCGTGTCAAAAGCAGAGTTGTTCCCGAGCAACATTTCATTTTGGTGACACTTTTTGTTTTGCCGACTTGCAGCAGTTAGAGATAGTTTGTCAAGACGGATCCAAACATGCCAGATGGATTTGAGGAGAAGCATCTGAAATGGTAACAGCTTAGTTATTTTCAGGATGTCGACTATTCATTTTGGTAGGGATCCAAAAAAGCAGACAAGAGCAAAGGACCGAAAACTAACCTGCATTCTCTGTGGTAACCTCTGAAAATCATCGAAATATGTCAGCCATCTTGCCACTGCCAAAAAATCCTTCTCAATAAATCCCATCGCTTCTTTTTTCCCAATTTTCCTCACCACTTCCATTTGTCCAGTATTCATGCTTGCTTTTTCTCTCACTATTTTCAACCCAATAGCCAGTTTGTTCAGAGTATTCTTTGCAAAAATGGGTGTTTCTGAACCTAGCCTCATTATTTTCGAGCCTTCATCAACGAGATACTGTAGATCAATGAAGCCCATTTCAGAAGTTTCAATGGACGGGGGATCCATGTACATCACAAAACTTGGTGTTCCAGATAACTGCTCAACAGTTTCTGGAAGGTTGTTATGAAACTTGGATCGATGCCGAATGTTTTCCATAGTGGATATGAGATCCCGCCCTAATTGGAATTCTGGAAATTGCTTAAACTGTTTTAAGTCACTCAAAAACAAACAAACTTTTTGGATCCATTCCAACTTCCAAACACTTCATCAGCTTACATTTTTTACAAGCGAATCGGCCATTTCGAATGACTCCACACTTGTTTTTCTGGTTACATACGTAGACGGATTTTGGTACAGTAGCTGATCTTCTGGAATTTTTTTGTTTTTTAAGCACTCTTGGGTATAAATTACCTGAAAAAGGCACAACAGGCTCGACAAGTTACTGCTCCAAAATGTTTCCCGTGGGCTGGCACTCCACAAACTTGACAAGGTACATCGCTATATGAGAACGGAGAGGATTTGGACGTTGTGGCTATTTGCAGTTCGGATGTCATGATGAGCTGAACGTTTTTTGATAAATTTTTGAGTAAAACAACTAAAAGGATGTGGGAAATTTCCAAATATTGGAATTTTTTGGAACGTTTTTCCTTCGACCAATCGTAAGCAAAGAAAAAATTAACTGAAAGTTTCATTGAAAAAAAGCGAAATAAAGTGGAAATCGAAAAAGAAAACACATTTTCTCTGCCTCTGTTCACCAGCAAACAAAGCGGAAATACTACTTTCTTCCACACCTGCGTTTCTCTCATTTGTTCAGTATCTGAGCTTGTGATTTCGCAATTCGTTTCCCAAACATAGAATTAGCAGGAAAGATTATATGAATTATATTTATCCCACTCAGAAATTTAGGTTAGCAAAACCAGGTATGAGTGTGCGGTTTCCACTTGAACCTGTTGTTTTTGAATGTTTTGCTGGAATTAGATTTCCAAAAATGCATTGCCAATTTGAAACACACTTTTCAAATACCTATTCGATCTCATACTCCTGAATATCTTATCCTTCAACCTCTCCTTCTGTCTGATCATTCTCATATGTTTCTTGACCTTTATTCTTCTTTTCCATCTCTTCTAACTCACTATCTTATCATCAATTCCCCCCGTCTCTCCCACCATCTTATTTGACTTTTTCACATGATTCACGACTTTTGGCAAATAATTCCCACTAACTATTGATCAATGCTTGATTTGGATTCAGAATTCTTGACATGCCTAGTGTGTGGCCAAGTTGGTCAAGGAAAACACTTTGGAGTGTTCAGTTGTAGAGCGTGTGCGGCGTTTTTCAGGTGAGTTCTTTTCAAATTTTGATACAATTTCTGTGAAAAACAGTACATTTTTTAGAAGAGGAGCCGATTCGAAATGGAGCAGCATGAAATGTATGAGCAGGCACTGTGATGGCAAGTCGTGAGTTTTTTCTTGTAGCTTTGAGTTTTGAAATATTTGTTTTTCAGTTACCACTGTAAACCGTGTCGACTGAAGAAGTGTCGGGATGTTGGAATGGATATTTCTAGTGAGTTCCTTAATGAACATTTAACTCACTCATTTTCTATTTTTCAGAATTCCAACACGACAGAGACGGACGCCAGTTGGTACCCAGTAATCGGAAGCGAAAGATTCCGGATACTGTAGAAGCTGTTACTGGAAAGTCTCATTTTGTGATCTACAACCCAACTGAACCAGTTTGGACAAAGTCCTATATCGATTTGACAAGTCTTATTTATCAAGCAATGGATGTGTTGAAAATGGGACCTGCAACTCCGTTACAAGCTAGAAATCATTTACAAAAATTGAATTTCGCTGAAAACTGCTCAAAAAGGACTTATAGCCAAAAGTTTGAATGGATCACTCGAAAGGAAGTCATGAGTTTCTGGGAGCACAACTTCCTGGCAACTGCAAAATGGTTGACTCATTTTGACAAGTTCCAGGAGCTAAATGATGACTTGAGGGTAAGTTTTTATTCTATTGGAAGCGCTCATTTTCAGTTTTTCCAGCTAAGAATCCTGTTCGCGGTTTGGCATGTCTGGGGAAGATTGGACAAGTTGGTTGGAACGGCATTGTATAGAATGAGAAATCAAAAAGCGAACAAGTGTGACAGGTTATCTGGAAATGGAATCATAACCCATATGGTGGAAGTGAAGACTGATGCGAGATGGATGAGTAGTTATCCGATTGAGAAGCTGAGATACTTCCTCGATGGTGTCAGAATATGCGACCTGTTCCCTCTCATCGATGAAATTCAGAACCTTGACATCACAGAAACGGAACTGTCATTCATGTTAGCTCAACTGTGCTTCCAATATACTTCAAATCGATTTGGTGGAGAAGTTTCGAACATTATGGAAGAATTTATTGAAGTTCTATCTAATGATCTTCATGATTACTATGTGGAGGAAAAGTTGATGCCGAGATATGCTGGAAGACTGAATAAGCTTCTGAAAATCAACAAAGAAATATTGGAAAACGTGAGAGTATACCGGAGTCGTTCGGAACTTGCAAAAGTTTTTGATGTATTCAACCTGGAGTTTTCTCATCCAGAAATGTTCAGAGATACAGGATATTATGTATAAAAAGTTTATTCTGTTTTTATATTTTCTTTCCATAAATTATCTCCTGATATTTTTTGTTCTTCTTGTTTGCTTCATCAATAACTTTCAGTCTTCCGTTCTGAAAATGGTCTCGCATCTCGCATTTAGGATAGTCAATCTTGAAATATTGTTCTGGCTGATCCAAATTGTACTTCTTCCAAACTTCTGGCTGATTTCTTCCGTTTGGATTTCTGAAAACTTGTCTATCTTTAGTACAGAATCAATAAAATACTAACCCATATTTCGCAAAATTTGAGACAAAGGTTGCCATCATATCCATCACTTTCAACTCTTCTTCTGATGGCGTAAAATTTGAAACTCCATCAATTCCAAGAATATATTTCAAGTCGGTTCCGTGAGAAGCCGCTTTGAACGGAAGCCAATCAAGCCACGAGTTGTTCGATTCCTTGCTAAAATAGTCAAAAGAAGACAGATAAGCATTGTTTCCGTACTTTGTGCAAGATCGAGCACTGTCAAATGGTCCATGATTGAACCAGACATCACCGATGAACTGAAAACCAAAACTTCGATAAAACTCAATTCTGAGATTATTCAGACCTCGACTAGTTTTTTGACAACGTCCGTTTGATTACTTTTGTCAACACCTTCCATGTAAGCGTTCATAACGTCCATAGCCACCTCTGAATTATCTCCCACTATATCCGATCCGTATACCAGTGAGAAGATTTCTTCTGGAGACACATTTTTTGGGAAATACAACTCTGAAATTGTTTTTCTTTCTGCGTTTCTCAGATTTATAAGTACCGTATCCCAGCCCTTCATACTCTCCAACTTGCGCCATCACATCTATTTTCGGAGCCTCCCTTCTCAACTCATCAAATGGTTTTGGAAAGAAATCACCGTCCATATTTGCAACAAAAGATAGAAATCCAGATGCTGGCCTTTCAAAACCTTCCACGTCCAGGAACTTTGAAGGGTCTTGAGCCATGTACCAGGAAAGAAGACTTTCAGAATCTAAAATCGAAATAGGGGGAAAACTGATTTTATTCAACAATACCTTCTCCAGAATACCCATGATACTGTGCAAACTCTCTGAATATTTTCGCTTGCAGTTTTTTCGGTCGAATCGCAAAATCGTTGTACGCAGAACCGGACATGGCAATGAAGCGGTGGAATAGTTCTAAATCGGAAAATGGGGTTTCAGAGAAATATTTCTTATTTAAAAATTAATAACTTACTGTTTGAATGTGGACTCAATGCCAACATATCCACACTTGCTCCACCTGCACTTGTTCCAAAAATAGTGACATTATCCGGATCACCTCCAAAAGATTGAATGTGTTCTTGAACCCATTTCAATGCGAGAGTTTGATCCCACAATCCATAATTTCCTTTTGCCACGTTATCTCCAGTGGTCAGAAATCCCAGAGGACCAACACGATAGTTAGCGGTCACCAAAACTACATCTTTGAGTGGGAGTGTTCCAGATAATGAGTAGTCATGATAAAATGAAGAAGATCCAATTTCAAACCCTCCACCATAGAAATAAACCATAACTGGTAGGCCTTTTGGCTACAAAATTGCGCAATCTTTTACAAGTTCGGTAGTTTGAAACTCACTAATTCTTCAGACCTCCAACGAGGAGCAAACACGTTTAAGGTCAGACAATTATCTTCTCCTACATGAAAATCTTTGGGTATCATCTGAAAATTTGTAAATTCTCGAATATAAAATCTCAATAGCCCACCGTCTTTCCGAAATATCCAGATTGTGGGCATGCGGGTCCATATTTGAAGCAGTCTATTGGCTCTTCCCATTTCTCCGCAGCAACTGGTTTCTTGAACTTCAGCTCCCCAACAGGTGCTTTGGCGAATGGAATACCGAGGTACCCATCGACTATTTTTCCATTCTGAATTTATTTTAATAAAAGTTTTTAGGATTCAAAATAACTTACATGTTTATAAATGTTTCCTCGTATTGGGCCACACGTAGCATTCAATACTGCCAAGTTGTTTACTGGCTCCAGATGTGACAGAAATCCACCCATACTAATTAGTAGGGTAAATGAAATTGTTAGAACAAAAATGATGAAAATGGTGAGAAACGTCGAGCGAATCTCCATTATATACCGATATGCGCAGAAAACACATGCACAAACCACATGGACTCTGGTCAGAGTAAGAGGAAAGAGATCAGAAACTCAGAAGATAGAAGGAAATAGCGGACTCTAGACAAAAAAGCGGACTCTAGAAAAAATAGCGGACTTTTGGAAAAATAGCGGACTCTAGACTAAATAGCGGACTTTAAATAAAAAAAACGGACTTTAGAAAATTCCGGACTGTAGAAATTTTCAGCTAAGATGGGAAATTTGAAAAAAAAATTTCCTAAAGTTTATCCAATTATAGGGCGTTCCCAAGCTATATTCTCTTAACGAATTTATCTTTATGAGCTTATTATTTTCAATCCATTTCATATTATTCACTGTATAAAGATAAGAAAATGGAGTCAGATACCCGGGTGTGCTTACGAAACAGACACGCCTGCTGCCAAGGTAGTCGACGTTTAAACATTGGATGGAGTACTGACCCATCAAAATTCCGGAGAGCTAAGAGGTTTCCAACTAGCTAACACCTGAATACTCAAAACTAATGGCTATGCCATTATCAACAAACAAAAGTATTCGGCGATGGAACCAGAGGATTTGTCTGTCACTGACGAAGAGTCAAATAAGTTTGAGAGAGACAATTGAATTTAACTACATGCTTTTATTTTATTTTCATAAAAAATAATCGTGCTTCAATAATTTGCACAGTGAATAACATGAGATGAATTAAAAATAATAAGCTCATAAAGATAAAATTGAAAAGAGAGTTCTGCTTGGAAACACCCTATAAGGTTGAAATCTAATTCAAAAGTTGAAATCTAATTTGTTGAATCCCTTTTCTCAATCAGAAGTAACGGCTCTAATGGGAAATAGCGGACTCTAGACAAAAAAGCGGACTCTAGAAAAAAAAGCGGACTTTTGAAAAAATAGCGGACTCTAGACTGCCGAAGTAACTTATTTTTTCCGTGGCATAAGACATGTTGGTTTCTGAATTTGTAGTTTTTTCGAAAAACCAATATTTCTCAAAAGTTGAAATCTAATTTGTTGAATCCCTTTTCTCAATCATTTTGTTTGACCTCTTTTTCACATGGGTCATTTACTTTACGATGTTTTCATTCCTCGACAAGAAGAACAAAATGCAAAAATCTTTATTCAGTTCGAATTGTTTTCCCATAAATTATTTCCTGATATTTCTTGTTCGTTTTATTGATTTCTTCAATAAATTGGAGTCTTCCGTTTTGAAAATGTCCTCTCATTTCACACTTTGGAAAGTCAATTTTGAAGTATTTGTCTGGCTGATTCAAGCTGAACTTCTCCCAAAGTTGAGGTTTCTCCATTAGGATTTCTGAAAGTTAATTTTTCAAAAAACGTTTGTCTCGAAAAATTGCTTACCCAGTTTTTGCAAAGTTAGTCAGGAGGCTCCCCATTATATCCATCACTTGTAACTCTTCCTCTGTGGGATTGAACTGTGCCATACCACCTGAACCAAGAATATACTTGAGTTCAGAACCATGTGTTGCAGCTCTGAAAGCAAGTCGATCAACCATTGGACCAGAAGATTGCTGGTTGAAGTAGTCAAATGATGCGATGTATGCCGTTGCTCCGTATTTTGTGCATGACTTTACTGTTTCAAGAGCACCTATATTGAACCAAGCATCACCCACAAACTGGAACAAGTAACAGGAAATTGTTGATGACCGTAGTTTTGCACTAACCTCGACTACTCTCCTGATCACAGAATTGGTATCTTTAGCATTGGTGTTCTTCATGTAAAACTCCAAAACTTTCTCAGCTACGTCCTTTGGATCGCTTGTCAAATCATTTCCATACACAGAAGAAAACACTTTCATTGGTGGTATTCCAGGTGGGAAAAACTGATCTGAAAAAATAACCTTGAAAAAAATTTCAGTGAGTTAGTGTACCGTAGATAAGCCCTTCAAATTCTCCAACGGTGATCATCACATCTTTCTTTGGAGCATCTCTTCTCAGCTCATCAAATGGTTTTGGGAAAAAGTCACCATCAAAATTTGGTCCAAAGGAAATACACCCAGAAGCAGGTCTTTCAAATGTAGCGACATCAATGAACTTTTCAGGATCCTGAGATTCATACCAAGCTAAAAGGCTTTGCGAGTCTGAAAATTTAATTTTCAACTCAAGCTATGATAAAAACTGTACGATTACCTTTACCAGAAAATCCATGATGTTCTGCAAATGACCTGAAAATCTTCGCTTGAAGTTCTTTCGGACGAATTGCAAAATCATTGTAAGCAGAGCCAGACATAGCAATCAATCGACGGAACAATTCTGAAAAAGAGATGAATTATTTTCAAAGTGTGTTTCCTGTTACTGTTTGAATGCGGACTCAGTGCCAACATATCCACACTTGCCGCTCCTGCACTTGTTCCAAAAATTGTCACATTATCTGGATCACCCCCAAAAGATTGAATGTGTTCTTGAACCCATTTCAATGCGAGAGTTTGATCCCATAATCCGTAATTTCCTTTTGCCACGTCATCCCCGGTGGTTAGGAAACCAAGAGGTCCAACTCGATAGTTAGGTGTGACAATGATCACATCCTTCAAAGGGAGTGTTCCAGACAAAGAATAATCACACATTGTCGATGAACCCACTTCAAATGCCCCAGCATAGAAGTACACCATCACTGGGAATCCATTTTTCTGAAATCAAGTTTTTCATTTTTGCCTTTAAAGTTCTAAAACTCACGAATTCAGGGTTTTTCCATCTTGGGGCAAACACACTTAGAGTCAAACAATTATCTTCAGCAAACTCTTGAAGACCTTTGGGGATCATCTGGGAAAGAAAATAGACTTTAAAAAAAAGATAAAAATGCTCAGATAATACCATTCCAAAGACTCCAGATTGTGGACAACCGGGACCATATTTGTAGCACTCCCTTGGCTTATTCCATTTCTCCGCAGCAACTGGCTTCTTGAACCTGAGCTCTCCAACCGGTGCTTTGGCAAATGGAATCCCTAGGTAGCCATCCACGATTTTCTCGCCCTGAATCGACAGTTTTCGGTTATTTAAAAAGTCGAAAAACTTACATGTTCATAAATATTCCCTTTGATTGGGCCACATGTAGCATTTAGTACTTCAGAATTCGGTTCTGGCTGCAAATGAGAGAGAAATCCACCCATTGCAATAACAATACACGACAGTCAAGCTGGTGTTTATATAGACGCGCAGAGGCATAAACCACATGGGAATAAGGCATGGTTTCTGTGGTCTAAAGGCACGTTTTGAACATCAGAAGACAGTTCATTCAGGAGGAGGCCGTCATTTCAATATCACATGGGGAGATAGCAGAATATGAGTTTTCATTTTCAAGATTTTATTTTTATTTTTTTATTCTCTAAAATTTTTGAATTATCAAAATTTTATTGTATAAAAGCAAAAATATTAACAACAATCATAAAACATCTCTGGGTGTGAAAATTGAAAGAAGAAAATATCAAATTTATCGGCCAATTCTTTCTTCCATCGCTTCTCCCATATCACTTTCTGAAATTTTTTAAGAATTTCTGAAAACTTTTTCCCCTCGACCCTTTACCTGTATCCTATTATTAATCTTCATCATTTTTGCTATCCTCTCCGAGTAATTCACAATATTTTGTTCTTGATAATACCTATGCAAATCATTTGAGATCATGTCCAGATACTTATCCATTTCATTTAAAATATATCCTTGAAGTCGTTTTCCAGCGTAATGGAAACAAAATTGACAAGTCATGAAAGCGATTTCAATGTCTGAAGGATTCAAATCTTCCAACTGCTCTACAACTGCATTATGCACCCAGTCGTCTGATTCTTCGAGGAAACTAAAATTCAAAGGTAAGAAAAAAGAATTTTTGGAAACAAAACTCACAATAGAATCTGTTCATTTGAATAGTCTGTGCACCATGAGACATCTAGTTTGCAGTTTTTCAAATCGAAACATGAATTTGTCCCAATCATAAAATCAGTTTCCCCTATTTTCATATTCCTTCGTAGCTTTGCGGTCCTGCATAGCCTATCCAATCGGGCTCTGAGGTGCCATGTAGTCATTACGATTTGCATCTGAATTCATCAAGCTTTTTCTTTTTTTTTCGAGGTAGATCTCACTTGAATTGCTCTCGGAATATTATAAAACCCATCCCAAAAAGCTCAACCATTTTGCAGTCTTCAAAAAATCTACTTCCCCAATAATGCAAGAAAAACTGCTTATCCAAAACTGGAATCCTGGGTCACTGAAGAGTAACTAATCTCCAAATTTGAAAACTCGGACGCTTCAAAAGAGTCTATGAATTTTGCTGGCAATGGTGCATTTTTCTCCAGAATATTGATGTCTTTTTTGAAAAGTTGAGGTCCAAACTCTAGGCAATCATTGGCTTTGTCAATGAGATAAGTGACATCAACGACAGTTTTCTTGGTTGCATTTGTGGGAGGAGAGCAGTGAATAATATAAGATGGCCGGCCGACAAGGGTGGAAACGGTACATGGAACTTCAGATGGTGGGGTCTTGATTTTGTCACGACCGTGTTGGATATCTGAAATTGTTATAGTGGAGCAAAAAAACTTTCTGCTGTTTTACAAAATTCAAAGCACTGGACTAAAATAACTCACTTTTCGGGTCCATTCCCACCTGGAGGCACCTCTTCAATCTACATTTTTTGCAGAAGAACCTGAAACCATTCCTTTCTTCCTCAATTTTCCCCTCTTCCAATTCCAAACTCACTTCCCAGAATGCTTCACTTGACACTTGTCTTTTCCACGTAAACAAATGAAACTTTCTCCACTTTTATCGATAATACTCCTCCTGAAGAATGCGGAGCATGCTCTACAACTAATAGCTCCAAAGTGATTTCCGTGAGCTGGTGCATCACAAATTTGGCACGGGATGTCGGGGATTTCGAGCATGCTCTATAGAAAAAAAGAGTAGTTTTCAGACGAAAATAATGATGAAATTAGAGAAAACTATAAGAATCGTCTGAATCGGAAGAAAGAGAGGAAGGAAACGCAGAGGGAGAAAGATGAAATTGAAAAGAAGAGAAGGGAAAAAGATAGTGAAAAGGACAGAACAAATACACATGATCTGTGGAAGGGAGAGAAATTGGAAGGTGACAAAGGAAAACTTGGAAAACTAATGATAAAAATTTGAAAAAATCTTGTTCAACGATATGACCTGGTGGATTACGATTTGGAAGCTTCAGCATCTCCGATTCTCAATTTTTTCAAAAGTATCTAGTCTGTAAAAATTTAGCCTTACGGAAACTTTATGATTTGTGTCGACGGGCACGCTTTTTTATATTCTCTGTTTATTGAACCAAAGTAACGATAGAATATTGGATGAGAGACTATTTCTTTTTCGATTTTTATTTCCAAAATATACATTCTAGAAGTTTCGTTTTCAATTGATTTTTTTTTTCATTGGATTTTTTTTTCGCATAAATTATTTTTCTAAAATAGATTTCAGAATAATGAGCCTCACCAAAACTCATTGCAAAATTTGTGGGGCACCAGCACATGGTTATCATTTTGGAGTGATCACCTGTAGAGCTTGTGCAGCGTTTTTCAGGTACGATGCTTGACTTTTTTGACGATATCTAATCTGAAAATCAATCATTTCCAGAAGAGCTTTGCTCACGAAAAAATTCCGAAAGCATTGCCAATATGATGGATGTTGTACCGATTTCAGTGGAGAAAAGAGTCCTCCCTGTAAAAGTTGTCGAATGAAAAAGTGCATTCGAATGGGAATGAATTCACAGAGTGAGCTTTTATTTTTTTCCTAAAACTTTTTTTTTCTTGTTTTCCAGGTCTCCAAATCCAACACAATACAAAAATCGCTCAGTCTCTGGAAATTGTTGTTGGTCGCCCTCATTCAATTATTTTTACTACAAACGACTACAAGAAACGAAATTATGTTGATGTCAATAATTTGGTATCTCAAGCCTACCAAATTCTGAAATTTGGAGCACCAACTCCGCTAAACAATAAGATGTCACAGTTAGAAAAAATGGCATTTGGAGTAACGTATTCAACGAAGAAATGCATAAAATTGGACCTGATTTCCAAAGAAAGTTTCTCGAAAATTTGGGAATTTGACTTCTTCTCTGCTGCTAGATGGTTGACTCACCTAGATGATTTTTCGACGTTACCTTTGACTATTCAGGTATTTTCATTAATTAAAAATCTAGTGTTATTTAAAATTTCAGATGCAACTTCTCCAAGCAATCTGGCACGTGTTCGGACGTCTCTACAAAACAGGAAAAACTGCAGATTTGAGAAAACATAATGGTAATAAATCGAAAACAATGAATCTCTCCGACAAATATTATGTAGAAATGGAGAAAACAAAATTTGACATGTCCTGGTTGACACACTATCCGTTGGAGCAGATAAAACTGTAAGTTATGGATAAAATTACTTCCAACAGATGAATTTTTCAGATTTCTTTTCGGAGAAAACGAGGATGATTGTGGATCCGGTAAAATGATTGACACAATCATATCCCTGGAACTATCAGAAATAGAGCTGACCTATATGACTGCCCAATTATGTTTTCAGTATGCAATGAGCCGATTCTCTGGAACAGAAATGTCGAATATATGTGATAGATTTCAGTCGATACTGGACAATGATCTGCATGAATATTATATGAGAAGCTCGAATTTAAATAAAAACTACGCGTGGAGGCTGTCACAAATGTTGAAAATCAATCAGAATATGCAGGTAATTGGCATGGAAATGGGATCAAATTCCAGAGGTTTGATGTTTTCAGAAATCGATTCGAATGCACCGAGAAAAAGCGATAATTGCTCGAACATTTGATATTTTCATTGCGGATTATTCTCATCCGGAAATGTTTGTTGATACTGGTTGTTAGCTTTCCAATGAAAAAGAAAATATAACTGAAATCTCTAAAACTCTTATTGAGCGAGTAAATCCCAAAAACTTCAATTCAAGAAATCATGTTATGTACAAAAAAGCAGTGAGTTGTGGAGGAATTCGTTCAAGCTAATTGAAGGCTGAATTCTATGAAGTTTTAATAGAAACTTGGAAGATAAGTTAGTAAAGATGCTCGCTTTGGACAATTCGCTTCGTTGTAGTTTTTGCAAGCATTCTGAAAAACGAGCTTTACATAATCTTCATCATTAAGTTTTACATACCAACAGAATTTCCAATTCATACTTCTTTGCATACTCTTCTTTTTCATTCACTGTTAATTTTTCATTAATTATTAACCATGTTTCGCACTTTTTCAATACGTCAAAGAATGAGAAAGGATGAGCAAGTGGAAGAAGGATGTGTAGGTTCTTCTCTGAAACTTCATTATCCTTAACTTCTTCTCATCATATCAAATTACCTGTGACAGGTTTTGTTGGATGATAAACATGATTCAAAAGAGCATTGAAATCTTCAGAAGCGATCTCATCAAAAATGATTGTGTTGTCATCATCTTTTGCATCCGGACCATAGTATCTTTTCATGAAA